>JAOYMR010000009.1:9015162-9034478 GCA_025802075.1 Tenebrosternarchus preto | reverse complement strand
AACACTTTTCTCCAGCTGCAGGTCCTGCCTGCTCCCAGTGGAGCCCATGAAATGGAATTATTAATAATGCAGAGGGCCTCGATGTCACACTGGCCATTAGTGCACCGTGGAGCAGGTCCAGCAGGTTGATTAATTACTAATCAGATTAATTGCTGTCTTTCAGGAGGAAATGAAATGGACTGCATGGCCATATCAGTGAGTGAAGCTCACTCTGCTTTATAGGCTTCTGACTGCTGAGTGCATTTTCAGTTGAGGACAGAGATGCACGAGGGCACAGAAGCATGTTGTCAGGGATCAAAGCATTTAAAAGACCATCCTTAAATTAGGAGAGTACCTGCACAACCCAGTTCTCTTCCTAATGCAAAAAAGTACATTGTGCTCCCATCATAAATGACACACACTAACGATGTTGCAATTACCAAACTCAACGAGTCTCAATGCAACACAATAAATCCACTTTAAAATTTCTGAAGCATTTAGCCTTGTTTACTTTGAAGAACAGTATTTCCCAGACATCGTACATCATGGATGTCTGCATGCTACCCTGTAACACAGCTAAATGATGCACAGGTCGCTGAGCATCTCGTCATCTAGCGTGCAAGTCCATGTGTGTCTGGTACTGTGCACATTCAGAGGCTACAGCTTATCTGTACCCAGCGGAAATATTGATTAGTCACAGTGTTCTGTGGGGAAAATGATCTGTTTTGCATGCATGCACACGTACATGCACAAGTTATACAACTGGGAATAGTGGAGAAACTCTATGCAAGTACACCAAGCTCAGCCAATTAGCAAACTTTCCTGTAGGCTCTGCTCTCTCCTGTAGGCTCTGCTCTCTCCTGTAGGCTCTGCTCTCTCCTGTAGGCTCTGCTCTCTCCTGTAGTTTTCTCTAGTAGTGGAGTTCACTTCCTGCACAGCTTATGGCCCCATTCACAGTGACATTTCATCTTCACTCCCCAGATATATCTTGAGAGATGGAGGTGGGTTGTTGTGGGGGTTTTCACGCCATCCAAGAGACATGAATGATACATAAAAAACCTAAAAAATAAAAAATAAATAAAAAAAAATACAAAAGAGGCTGGCATAAAATCAGACTGAAAATCCTGCAGACGCCAAATCATGATTGCGAAAAGCTGCCTGGATCCAGCCACCGACTCACAACTGACTCCAAACTATAAACCAATCTTAACCATTTGCTATGTTTTCCTTTTGGATTATGAGCGAGAATCATTAATACAACCTGAGCTGCAAGAAGCTGTGAGGTTTCAAATCAATGAAGCCTCCAGCCCTCCACCCCACTCCTCCCCACCCCTCCCCTCTGCACCTTTCTCCAACCCTCCTCACCCCAATGGAAATGTTCAGAAAGACGGCAGGGGTCAAACAAGGAGGAAAAGTGAGTTCTACTGAACGACAAAATCAAAATGGATGTTCCTATTAGCCCTGCTGGAACGTCCATGTCCTGGCTTCCCACAAGCCTATTAGAAGCAGCCCTGGGTGTGAACACAGGGCAAGAACACAAGGATGCTCATCTGAGACATCAGGACTCAAAACAGCTCGCAGTGTGAGCCCAAGCATGACTGAAGTACTGCAGTCCTGAGGCACAGACCCATTATTCTGGCTAGTCAGAAGTGGCAAAAGGAGTGGCAGCATAGAGAGGCATCATTTAAAAGAATGTTATTGGAACAGATTTGTCACAAAAACAAATTGTAAAGAAAAAAGACGAGTTAACAGAAAGTTGGACGTGCTTAGTCTGAGATTCTCTGAGGACATTTCCTGCAGTTTCCTGTTGGCCCTTGGTCCAGGGTCCAGGCTGGTCGGGGTCAGGCCACAGGCCCTGCTTTGACAGCATGGGAACGGACGGAGAGGTTCCTTCACCGACCTTCCAATCAGTCAGGATATCGTAAACCTCCGCCCTTCCCTCTCCAGCAGCTGTTTGGCTCTTTGCAAACGTTTCTTCATTCGTCAGCTGTTTTGCACAAACACCTCCACAGACTGCAGCTTCACAAGTGTACTGCTGATGCATTTCAAGAGCTGCCAAAATTATGGGTGGAGAGAAACACACAGGGAGGTGATCGCAACCAATCAGAATACACACAGGGAGGTGATAGCAACCAATCAGAATATAGGCTAATCCCTAATCCCTCCCTTTCTCCTCTCTCCTTCCCTCTTGACCACTCCCCCCCCCCTCCGGTTTGCAGCTTCACTGTTTGACAAGTGGCCTTTCAGATGAGGTTCAGGGTCAGTATGTGTACAGCACACACACACACACACACACACACACACACACACACACACACACACACACACACACACACACACACATCTACCTGATTAAGTCCAGGGTGTTATCTCCCGAATTGTTAAGAGGCTGTTTGGTAGGATGCATTTAAAAAAATATATATATTTCTGTGGAGTGACCCTTAAATGAAGCAAATATCTTTACAAGTGTCTAAATTATCATAAATATTACACTTAAAAGCAATTTAATGGATAATACATACAGTGGATGAAGTTTTTGGGTGACTGGACCCATTGCACAGCTCTTAATGCAGTAACTCAAATAAATGCTGATAATTAAAATAATGATAATAATCAAGCGATGATGACAATTTAAATGAAGATTCTGATTGTTTCTGGTAATATGAACAAAATGGCAAATGGGACAATTGCTTTAGATATATATAGAAGAAGAACCATTACTTGATGTCATACCACTGTCTCACTCGCACTTTTAAGAAAAATATATATCTTCCACTAAAAACTTGCACCTGGATTTAATAATATATCTTGATGTATTGGCATCCTTAGTGAAGAAAAATGAGTATGAAAAATAAAATTGTTGCTAACCTGCTTTCTCTTATATGGTATATATTATCCAGAAAATATTCTGCCTTCAACCTAGGCAAGATCAATAAAAAGGAAATAAAATTTAAAAATGGCCAATTTACAGTGTTAAAGTGACGAATTTAAGACTTGATTAGTATTAAAAGATGCATTATTCCGCAGGAGAAATTAACTGTCAAGAAAGTGTCAAGGTTGTTTCAATTAACAAACTGTTTTATACGTTCCTGCTTTTAGATTTGGCCAAATAGATATGGCACAGTATATGTACTGTATGTGTACAATATGTACTGGACAAAACAGATTTGGGGTACAACATAAATTTGTGTATTGAAATATATGTACTCTTAACAGTTTAATTTACTTCAAATGAGTGATTATTTATTTACTGCAGTGTCTTTTAGAAAAAAGTCACATCATTTTGTAATGGCTGCTCTGTGGTGGCATTTGAACTGGGGCAATAAAAAATGCTCAGTTCCACAGAAAACCGCTGAGATCAAAAAACCCTCAAGCAAAGAAATGTATTCAGCGCACGCCGAGGTCCCAGAGCATGTGTGATCTGACAGAAAGCCCCGTGCGACGAATTGGAATTCAAATCCGTTTGTATCCTCAAATTTGATTGCATGGAAGAATATGGTGTGGTGCCCAGGGTGTTTGCGATGTTGTCTGTTTGCGTTACTCTTGCTGCCCTGTTCTTCCCTCTCAGTTGTGGGTCCTTTGAAGTGGCACTGCACTCGATTGAGCATGTCTGAGAGCTCCGAGGCGGCTGCTCTCTCTCGATCCGACGCGCCATCGCAGGAGCCCGTATGAATACGTCCACCACTGGTTTCGGTGCAAGATCAAGGGTGATATGAAAAGATTGGTGACTTGCCGATATTATGGGCTTTTGGGGAAAAAAACCATCTTAGTCACCATGCACACCAGTGTAGTAGCATCGGTGCTCCAGATGTAAGCTGGTGTGAACCACGTGTAACAACTTACTCATGCTTGTCAGACTATGTCTTGTGCTTCTGCTTTAAGCTGATTCTGTTTAACATGCATACTCATATCTGACATGTGACATCTCTCTCAATATTGGCGGTGTTGATCAGATCTTGTTTGATGGAGGACAGCTGATGAGCACATTTTACTTTGCAGTTCTCCAGCAGTAAAATTACTATATATTCTCTGTACTTTACATACACAATTGTATCATATATCAATGTTAATTGCTGTCACAGCTACATTCATATGCTTTATGTCATAAATTTTGACAAGAGCACATTTTAATTCAATTGCTAAGTGACATCTCATCCCAGAGCAAAGGCAAACTGTATTATGCGTTAATTTCATTTAATGGGATAGCAGGAAGTAATGCATTTCAACTCACCTAACAACAGCACCTTCACAAGAAAAGTGAGGGCGTGACCAATTTAGTTGATTGATATTTGTGTATCCTCATATTAATTAAAATCCTCAACAAGCTGGATACGCTCATTCCTATCCATCACTGACATCACAACAATAATATTGATACTATGACACCAGATTAATAAAGTTAGTCTAGATTAGATTGATATTAGCTTGGAGTGATATCACTTTAGCTACTCAAGCATTAATTATTTCACATTGTGCATAGGCAAAAATCCTGATATTTGAAGAAGGGGACATAATTCCTATTTTGAAAGCACATCTGCTCTCTCAGTTCAGTGTTTGATGGGCCTACTCAGACATCTTATCTCAGTGTATTAATAGTTTTACATAAACAGTAAGTTTTACTTTACATTGCCTGTGGCCACCTTACACAAACACAGGAAGGGTGCCCCACTAAAAAATGTTATCTTAAAAAACATTAAATATTTATATAGCCATGAAAGTAAAGTAAACTTTTGATGGGTGGTGATATTACCCCATATTACCCTAAATCTGACTTTGCAGTTTATTTAGACAGCTGGAAGTACAGTCTTCTGTGTGCTTTGGTGAACCAGATTACACATTGATGGTTAATTGCTTAATCTGAGGCTGTGATTAGCATGAAAGGCATCCTCACCTGATCCTCTCTTTCCTGTCATCCGTCTCCTTCTGTCTCTCAAATAAACACACGCGTACACAAACTCACACAACCTCAAAGCTATTTCAAAGCCCATTGACTTAGTAAACATTGACTTTTTTGGTTCCCTCTGCAACACCAACCCACCCCCTCCCCACCACCACCACCCCCATGTGAGGTAAACCTGTGTGACAAAGCGCAAATTGCTTTAGGCAGATCTCAATAACGTGTACCTTCCTAGAAGACTGTTCAGGTAAAACAACAACTTTTCCTGGTCTTTCCTGAACATCACCACGGCTTTACTCCCTACCTAGTTCTGCTCTTTCCTCTTCCTGTGTGTGTGTGTGTCTCTCTCTCTCTCTCTCTGCCTTCCTGTCCCTTTTCCCATTGTTTTAACATTGCTTTATTTAATGCGTCACACGTAAGAACCAGCTGTGGGGGTCCTGCGCCGGATCCTCTCACGCAGGTGCGCCGCGCTCGTCCACAGACACGCCGGGGCCAATTCGCCAAGACACTCCACGCACCTGCATATCCCTGACACACACAACACTCGCTCTCAGCCTTTTAGAAGGTGGAGAAGTGGCGTTATAATGAGGTTAGCTGTCAACAGAGGCAGTGATATGAAGTGCAAGACAATGAGGCAATGTTCTGGAGTCAAGCCTGTTCCCGGAAGATAAGCATCATCTACCACTCAGCGCATGCGGTGGCCCTGAAAAGGGTTGCCCCATTCTCTTCCATTGATGCATTCATGTTGGCTTTTTTTCCTATAGGCATTTTTACTTCTTCTTAATTAAAAAGAATAATAACTTCTGTAATACCAAAATCCTTAAGTGGAGAATCTCAACTATGGACCATATTCAGATTTAGCATTTTAAGTTGGTCACTTAAGTTCAGAAGATACGTCACTAGATGCGCTAAGGGAACGGCATCCATATTCAGATACGTGCTCAGTGTGTGCTTAACCTGGCTTTCTGGGTTGCCCAGTCAGATTATTATTATTATAATTACTTCTACACAAGTCATGCCTCTGAAGTTGGCAGGATTTTCTTATTGAGCTTATTTCTTATTCTTATCAGGATTTTCTTATTGAACTTACAGGGCATTCATTTTTCAGCTGTGTCTAAGCAACCTCATTAAAAACAAACACTTGCTTTTAATCTCAAGACAGAAAATGAAAGCAAAAAAAAAAAAAGCAAATTACATTTTATAGGTAGCATTACCATTTTGTTTTTTAAAAAGGACATTACTCCTACTACTTTCAGTAATGATAATAAGTTAAACTTTCATTAAGATAGATGTGTGTATGTATATATATATATATATATATATATATACACACACACATATACACATATATATATACACAAGTATATATAAGGTAGATGTTTATATATATATTAGCACACTAGGATTGCATTTACACATAGTTAAAAGTGCAAACGGATTCATGTCTCAGAGACAGACTGTTTGACTGTTTTGATTGGTTGCGGTGCACTCCGACTTAATTTTAAATCTGCTGACTAGCACATGTGCTACAACAACAACAACAACAACAACAACAACAACAACAACAACAACAAACAAAACAAGCTAACAAAGAACAACAAAAAATAAGTGTGAAGTTCATTGCTGGAACACGTCTGAGTCTAGATACCTTATCTGGGCAGAAGACTCGAGTACTCTTATGACTGATATATGTTGTGCCCATTTTACATGCCAGAGAAAATTATGTAAATAAGAACAAAATCCAATTGTAGTCAGCAAAAAAAAATTAAGATGCTCAAAAGAACCAGGGGGGTTCAAGTTATAGGCCAAACTTTAATGGGCACTTGTGGTCCAATCACTAGAGACGAATATTAACACCAAGTGTAAATGGGATCTAATGAATAATATAAATAACACTCCATTTAACGAAGCAACACCTCTCAACAATGACTGTCTTTGTCATGTGCTTCTAGGTTTAACAGATTCCTGCTTATTATAAAGTATGTAATGTCACTGTAGAAGCATTAACACCAAGTTAGCAAGAAGCTCATAATCCATGAAGAGCATAATTACAAGGTCCAAGTTACATAGCGTTAATTAGGCTTGGCTGTGTTTTGAAAAAGCAAAGCCATTTATGTTATTGCTTGTCGTTCCCTTCCTGGGGTTCTGTCAGGTTGTGTCGTTTCTCATTTTTTCTACTCAGAATCTGCGGTTTGGACTTTAGCATAACAGCTTGATGTTCGATGTTTTCCTGAAACGTCAACGCAGTGCCAAAACGTGCACAGGTCAGATATAGTTCACAGGCGGCAAATGAGATCTTGGAGAGCAGGAGTAACATCTGCCCCAGTCACTTTTATCAGATAGTCTCCTCCATTCTTTCCGCAATATCTCTGTGTCTGTTGAGAATTAGCCGTTCTTATGAATTTTGAACATAATTTCCATTCACTCCCTTCCATTGTCCCCTTGACACAATGATTAATGCAGCTGTTCCTACTTTGTCAAGCAACTTTTTTGTCAGTTTTGCTGGAATAATGGATCTGTAATTAAGCGGTAAAATGACCCTTTGTGAAGGCTTCGAGCATCGTGATTGCATGTCATGTCAGGTCCATTGTTTCTCAGGCATGTTAGAAGCTCTGATTAGCGCTCGGATGTTCTTGCTAACTGTTTTAGCATGTGTGAAAGTTGGCTGCAAATATTCCAGAACTGTGCATTGGAACACGACTGCTGCCGTGGGGGTCGTTTATCCCTTACACTGCAGGAAATAAGGCTGAATGCAAACAGGCCATGTTAAGACCTATTGGCTTTTTTATGTCCCATGCTAATACTGCGAATTCGAATGATAAGGACTGGAGCTATCATTCAGAGAGCACCCCACCTCCTGTAGTAACTCATAACTTTTAACTTACATTTATGAACATCACTCGCCACAAAGTTACAGGAAATAAACATTCACCTGTGGCTGAATTCATGCTGTGCTGTGAACTTCTGCCTAAGGACTTGGGTGTTCAGTGGTTAGACAGCAGACCTGTATATACCAAATCCAAATTGGTTTGTACAGTCATGTTTATGTTCAAGTAGCCGTACTTATGAGCTGTATGTGCTGAGCTTGGTAAGAAATAACTTGCTTCTAGTGGTCCTTGCTGGTTAGCTTCATGATAATACTTCTTAACTGACCTCTTAATTGAACAGGACATAATATAAAGAATATTGAGAGTTTCTTTAAGGGGTCCTCTTTCTTTAGGAGAGCATCTTGTAGTGGTTCATACCAGCTTGTTATAAATCAAGAAAGACTGTTATGATATAAAAGGACACAGTTTTATGAAAGATGTGTCCCACAGTGAGGCAGCTATGACATAGTGGAGCCATTAATTTGTTTTCCCTTAAAAAATAAAAACAATAACCACAACTGACATTATGGGATTGCAAAGACTTTCCCACAGGGACATGACGTAATCGTTATAGACTTCTGTCTTGATCCTGGCATTTCTTTACACGTTCAAAACTTCTTCAAACGAAGCCTTTCTAAACTAAGTATCCCATAAATTAATACCCTATTAGATACGTTTTGAAATGCATCATATGTTGATGTTAATTCATATTTCATTATTACTCCAAATCACAATGGATCTGTCCCTCAAATGGAAGCTCATGCTCCGCTGCCTTTCAAAGATGAGGTTATTAGTCTTCTGCTCCACAAAGAAACAGACACCACTTTTGCAATCAACAGTGAGAGTGACAGCAACCAAGAGGCACTTATTATTTACTGCTTGTGAGCATCTGGGGGAAAAAAAATAAAAAAATCGAACCAATTTTGAAACAGTCTTCCTATTGTCTAAACAGCGAGACTTGTGTTCCTAGCATCACACATTTCAATGGGTGACAATTCCTAAGTTTTGTTAACTCCTTAATGTCTCCAATAAGGAGAACTGCAAGTCAACGTGTTCCATTTATTTAAGCAAAACACATTTTATCAGCAAACCATGGGTGGAATGATCTAAACTAAGAGGACAGGAAATCAATTGGACAAAATTAAGTGGATCAGTTCAAGATGTAGGCTCCATTTAGCAAAGCCCCAGTATTCACCCTGAAAACACATTCAGACAATTAAAGGGGAGGAAGGGCTTGATTAGAGTTCAAGTAACATGGCAGTTCCGTGGTCACCATCACGCATATGGCTATAGATGGAGCCATGTATGGAGTTTTGGTTGAGTGGACATGCAAACTGACCAAACAATCAAATATTTGGCCTTAGTTACTCTTTTTAATAAGGACTTTATTAGATCAGCATTAATTAACTCTTCCTGCATTTGGATGTATGTTGTGGAGTTGTGAGACAAAACTGAGCTTTAAATGTGAGTAGGAGAGGTCTAAATTAGTGATGCTAAATTTATGACATTACAAATTTGACATTACATGAAAATCAATATATAATACTATTTATATATACAATTTAAAGGAAATCAGCTCTGAACTAAACTACAGCCACAGTCTTTCAACGAATGTGGAAATTCATGTGACTTACCACAAGCAAGAGAAATGCTTTTATATTCTAAACTGAATTATATTCTAAACTGAATTCAGTCATAAGAAAAGGTACAAATATGAAACCAAACCCTAGCTGTAACATTATCCATAACTTTTCATATTGTTGGGCCAAGCAGATGTACAAGATTTCCAACACCAAGATGAAGATGCTTTAAGAGGAACTCCTTCATGCTGGCCTTTGACAGTAGTAGCTTGTATCTTTAATTGGAGCTCTTCAGGGGTAAGATGTACTTGCATGCATAGCACTTTTCATATCCGAGCAGCGCTGACTAACAACTTGCTTAGTCACTAAAGCTAAAAGAAACGATGTGCTTCAAAAGGTGTGTGTGTTTTCCCCCCCCTTTTTGCCCATTGCAGAATGTCAATAATTCACAAATAAAGTTTGCTAAAATGCTTGTCCTGACCCCGAGAGAGAAAGGTTGGCAAAAGGGAATCTTTTCCACTTTTATGGAATATACGTTTCCAGGACACGTTGTCCATGACGTCGGCAGGATTATCCCGACCTCCAGGGCTGCTCCACTTGTCTTGCTCCTCTCAGAACCTCTCACCATTTCCCAGAGAAGCTGAACACAGCACAATTACTGTCACTCAGCCGGGTCCATGACACAAGCCCCTGGCACACCAGGTGCCACTGTAGATGGAGGCGGGGATGTGGGCGGTGTCTCGCGGGGGTTGGAGCTTTCGTGGGCCTCTGGACTATAACTGAGCATCCAGTTAGGAGAATAAAGGTCAAATAACAGATCATATAAGATGCCAGTTATCTGGGTTTTTTTAAAAGCAATATACAGATCACAGTAAACTATATTCAAAGTAGAAATGCAGTGTTGTTAATGTGTGCAGTCAACATACTGGGCTTGACATATGAGTAAGGGACCCCAAAAAAAGAGGAAAAAAAACCAACCAACCAAAAAAAAAAAAAAAAAAAAACCCAGAACCTATACTTGTTTTGTGCCAAAGACACATTCAGTATTGGCTACTAGACTGTATCTATTTCATTAGTTTGAAGATAATTTGGCCTTGAATACATGAACTTGATGAATGATTATGATGACTTTATTATTTTACAGAGATCTTTGAATTTATGTTCTGTAACCATCAGTATTACACCGTTACAAATCACCCATTTCAATTACATTATGAGAAGTTCCAGCTTTCCAGGACTGCGGTCCACAGAAATCTAAACTGTGACAAGGGCTGTTCATCAGGGCTCTGCCATCTTCCAAAGACCAGCTGCACTATGCAGAGATTTGCTACACTGCATGGTTACTTTATATACAGTGACTAATTAACATTTAGTTAAGCTATTTAGCTCATTTAGCAGTTTGTGAAGTTGATACTGACAGTCGCAATGCAGAGGAAAATCATATCATGACGTCTGTTCTCTCGTTTGTATACTTTTCATCCATGAACAGTCCCACTACTGACATTGTTAAAGTGACCTGTTTTTTTTTTTGTTTGTTTTTTTAAATGATTCCACAACTAAGAAGTACAATGTCAAAACCCACATTCCCTCTCTGGGTTCTGGATTGCTGCTTTATACTTACTGAAGTGCTCAGTCATTATATTAAGGTCTACAAGGTTAGAGAACTGTAAATATATAGAGAGGAGAACACATCATGCTCTCTGGTTTTATTGTTTTTTTTCCCTCCTGGCTTTATAATCTCAAACTCCAGAAAGTTTCCCAGCAACATGTTTGGGCTCCATCTTAATCCTCATCCCAGCGCCTGTTTTGTTCATGGGGTCACATCCATTCACAAAATGTCTGTCTGATTCCATTTGTGAATCGAATGATGGAATTAAACTGCCCAATGGCATTGCAGACTCACATGATCATGTGTTTATTAGATCCACAAGGGCCAGAGATTTTGATTGGCCAATACAGTTGATCTTTTTACTATCACATGCCATTTTTTATAAGTAATATTTCTGCAAAATAGGTAGAATTCATTCCTTATGAGGAGTGGAGGAGGGGGGGGGGTTGCCCATGCCCATCAAGGGGAGTACATCGGGCAATGGGCAGATGCACCCAGGACAGGGCGCTAATCCATCACTGTGCACACCCAGACACACACACACACGCACAGTCAAACCAGGACAATTTAGAGTAAATCAATTCACCTGACCACGGGAGAAAACTGCCACCCAGAGGAAACCCATGTAGACACAGATAGAACATGGAACCAAGATGGGGACCTGAACCCCAGAACCGTGCTACCCGCCCAGCCACGGTGCTGTGGTGTGTTCTCACACACATGCTCTCTCGTAACGTTGCACCTTTACAAGAAGTTCCCGAGTCAATTTATGAGCATTTAATGAATCCGACAGGGCACAGTCATCAGAACTTTACAAAAATAGTATTAGTAATTTTGAGGTCCCTAGTGTCCCAGATTTTATTAAATAAAATATAAACAACAGCAGCACTGTGTTTTAGTAAACTAAAGCAAACGCACTCAAGTTTGTTGTTTAATATATAAACAACACGATGCTCTGATTCACACAGCGCTCGCTATGCAAAACTTCTTGCACATCTATGCAGGTTTTTTTTTTTTATTATTCCAGTCAAGGAAGCAAATAACCAAAAAAAAAAAAAAAAAAAAAAAAAAAAAAAAAAAAAAAAAAAAAAAACATTATATGGTTTTGCATATGAGAAGATGTCATCCTTGTACGGTAGCAGGCAGAGGGGAATATGGATATAGAAATCCATTTGCAGGGGAAATCTGCATAAAGCCCAGCAGCTCCCTCTGACTCTTCCGTGAACATTTTCATAATCTGTTGAGAACATAACTCATGCATATCTCTCTCTCCCTCTCTCTCTCCCTCTCTCTCTCTGTTTTTATTGCCTTCGGCTGCTTGCTGTGGTCCAGAAATAATACAACACCAGTGTAGTAAGTTTTTTTTTTTTTTTTTATCTTTGAGGAGGTGCTTATGTTTAAAAGCAGCACGGCGGAAGTAACAATGAGGCTGTTTAATTAAAAATGAATCGTCCACACTCAAAAGAAATGCTCTGAAGAACAAAGGATGTGCATTATCTTAACAATTTATGGCTTAATAATTACAGAGAGGTCCCTGGACTCTTTTCGAAGGCATGGGTTCTAACACCATGCTTAACCAACCCAAGTACCATTCTTTGAAATTCAACATGAGCTGCTTCCTCCTAACCACTGTGGCACGATATATCATTTGCCGGATGGCAAGAGTCAGTACGGACCCTCTCTGTTCCACCTTAAGATGATTCATTTCACCATGATAGTGGCAAAAGTGCACTCCTCACCCTGCCGTATCAAATGACCATTGTCTGTCTCACTGATAGTGAGATGGTAATTAGCCCATTTTTCCCTTGATATGAACCAAAAGGAAAGCCATTTATGTATGACACCATAAAAGATGTAGGCTTTCAAATGCCTTCTAATCCATGCAGCAGAGATATTGAACTATGGTAGAGAGCTTCATCATTGTTTGCTGTGTATTAGTGATCCCACCTGACTCACCCTGGTTAGTTAAGATTTTGGCCTGTTTTTCTATGCACTTTTGGATGGTGAATTTTCAGAATTTCTTTATGAGCCATAGTTTTTTTTGTTGTCGTTTCTGAGGCACCAATGCAAGAGGCAGGATGAACACTTTTTAATATTCTTGAAAATGAAAGTAACTGAGTCTGACAAAATGCCACACAAGCTTTTGTCAAGACCCTGGGTCATTATGGGAAATGTAGTACACGTAGTGAATTTACATTCAACTCACCAATCAAAAGTGGCATAAAAACATTTTACTAGAGCATGAGCCCCATTAAATTAGTTGTAGTGCTCCTGATGTATAATATGGAAAAGTACCAAGGAAAGTGGAACTGAATAAAGTGTATTTTAGATGAGAACGTACACATCAAGCCATACGATGGTATCATTCCTCATGGCTTAGTGGAACAGCACTGCAGTGACGATCCACAGTTCCAGCTCTTAGTTCTCATAATATAATATATCTGCAGTTTTGAATAAAGACACACTAAACACAGATCAATAACAAGGAAAGAAGGACTTCTCTCTCTTTCTCGACAATGGTGGGTTTTAATGTTGATGGACATCACAGACTCCTCCCCCTTGACACTGCAGGGTAACAGCCATTATAGCAGTCTCCGGTGGGGGCTGTTTGAATGGCTTTCAGCGCATAGAAATGTGTCTTCTTCATCCACACCTCCCTGAAGTGTCAGACTGGATTGAGTGGTAAAGGAGGAACTCTGTTGTCAGTGACCGCTCTTATAATTCATCTCCGTGTGATAGAAATATTTGGGTTCGATGAGGGCAAATTGAATTTGACAAATGTTAATAATAACCATGCGCAGGGGGGACTCCACATGGGGGCTTTATTTCCCATTTTCAAAAGTTCCCTCCTGGGTAACCGGCAAAGCAATCTCCACACCCAGAGTGCATCAACACTCAGGACCCGTGGGGAGAGGGAGGGAGAGGTGCATACACAAAGGTTAGCAAGTGTGTGTGTGTGTGTGTGTGCATACATGTGTGTAGGTGACTGATGGATGCCGTGATAGATGAAGCAACTCGCACAGACCCCGGGCCCCCCTCCTGCCTCTAAAGATGGTACGGCGTGAATAAAAGCAGGGGACATCATGGCACTAGAGTGGACCGCGATGCTGCAGACAACCCTCAAGATGCAGTAAAAACACATTATGAAGTCCTTGGGGACTAAAGCCTCCACTGCTTCACCTTTCATAAACGTGTGAGGCTTGATGTTGCCTATGTGGAGTCTGTGTTTTGCTCTTTCTCCCTCTCTCTCTCTCTCTGCCCCTCAACTCACATCCCCTCCACCAGAGCTCTGTGCTCAGTCCACTTTCTACACAGGAGTGCCATTTCCCTCAGGAGCTGCTTTCTCTTTCTTTGTGAGCTTTGCTTTATTTTGTTTCATGGACACACGAATACAAATATAACTTTACATTGTGGGCTTATTATTTTTTTCAAAGTTCTTTCTTTGCAAGCTCTTTAAAGACCGAATACAGACAAGCAAGTCCCATGTTAGTACTACTTTGCCAGACTAAGATTGTGACAGACAGGTAAAAGGTCATACATGCTATTTGCAGAATGCCTTGTACAACAAAGTAGCATGAAGCTTTTAAAGAGCCTATTAATTATGTAATATATGTACCGGGTTGAAGTGCTTTCCTCATAAAGGTGCATATTAAAAATCACCATTCCATATTCAGGTATGTGGGAATATGTTATATAAATTATGTAAAGTACTGTATACTGTACTTTGCTGTAAAGAAATTTCCTTACATAAAACAAAAACACCAAACATACACTATATTGCCAAAAGTATTTGCTCACCCATCCAAATGACTGTGCACCAGTGCACAAAGCAAATGTCCATAAAGACATGGATGGCAGAGTCTCGTGTGGATGAACTTGACTGGCCTGCACAGAGCAATGACCTCAACCCGATAGAACACCTTTGGGATGCTTCTGGAAGAATGGTTAAAAATCCCCATAAACACAATCCTAAACCTTGTGGACAGCCTTCCCAGAAGAGTTGAAGCTGTTCTAGCTGCAAAGGGTGGACCAACGTCATATTGAACCCTATGGATTAGGAATGGGATGTCACTTAAACTCATATGTCAAGGAAGTCAAGGAAAGTGAGCGAATACTTTTGGCAATATATAGTAAATATGTAACAACAGGCTAAAGAGGCAATGATTAATGGAGTTTGGTAGAATTAACCACCGAGTACAGTATGATGTAAAGTGATAAAGTAATGATGTAAATATCCACACTGTATCTAGTAAGAAATGATTTTTTTTTTCCATGTGCTCTTGACATTATGCGCTCATGATAAGGTTTCTGATAAGAAAGTGTTGACATCACTCATAATATATGTTGCTTTCTCATGGATGTTTAGTGTGTGCAATTCACCAAGTGCTCTTTGCCTACCATTAATCTTGTCTCCTACCGTCACTAATTCAGTCCACTTACTCTTATCCTTGATACGCAAGAGCCTGTATTGACTAATGATGTTGCTGGAAAAAACAACAACAACAACAAAACAACAATAACAGGACAAAACAATGTTGTATGTCCCAGTCAGACTATCTTTGCTCATTTTTAAAAAGGAACCAAAGCAGTCAGATAGTCTTGTGGTCGGTTCAGTTCATCAAACAAATAATAATAAAAAAAACGCTTTGTGGTACAGTTTTAAAAATACTGAATTAGACACAACAGTGCATTAGCTTTTTTTATGTTCCTTTGTGGTACTTTCCTAGTGGGGGATACGGTATCTGCACTGCACAGATATGGCCATGCCTCCACCTTAACTCAGACAGCACTGAGGAGGACTGGATCCTCATCTCGCATGAGTCACTAGTTTAGCGCTGCTTCTTCGATAAGGAGCTCAGTTTTCTCTTAAATTAACAAATATCTTTTCTCTGATTCAGTCGCTATCCCAATATATTTTGATAAATGGTGTACTAGAAAGAAACCTGGGTACCGATAAAACACCTTGAATGAGGAAACATTTATTAGCTGCTATAAATATCCCAAACATTAATAAAAACCACAATTTTAGAACAGTTTTAGAATTTCATATTTAAGCTTCAATTGGAACTGCAGGATATTCTGATATAAAGATAATAAATGTCTTGCCATTGCAGTGTTTCTTGGGTTTCTCATATGCTACATACAGGTAGAATCACATTACTGGCCAGGCATTCTAAAGCTCTTTTTTTTTTCTCTCTTTGAACTGGTTTTGATGGTAAACGCTGTATTCTTTTCAAAGTTCTGGCATGGACACTTTACACTACTGAAAAACAGTTTATGGGACAGGAGGTCAAGGTTATACAAACTGTTGCTTTTATCATATGATCTTTCCATGTAAAAATACGGCTAGTGTGTGACACTAAGCCACTCTGTGCTGACTTTTCCCTCTTCATGCCTTTCTACACGGACATACTGCCATCAACATTGCTGGGGATGAATGGAACGCGTGACTTTTAAACAACCTGGAAGAAGACCTGCTGCCTCTGTACAAAAACCATGTGTCTCCATCCATCTGCTCCCTCATGGTCAACGACTGTGAACTTGTCACTGCTCGCAGAAGCAAAAAGGTGTAGACAAGACATACCTAATCTAAAATGAAGAAAAAACTTTAAATAACTTTTCACCTCTTACTCATTCATTATAATGACTCTTTGTTCGTTTGTTTTGTCATAGCCATCGGTATCTGTCATTTGCTAGGGAAGCCAATTTGTATTTTGAGGCACACCCACTAAAGAATATAGATTGCAAATAGTTTACAGATCACTATGAATTGTAAATACAGTTGACTATTGCCTGGTAACACTGATTATTATGTCATTTGAAGGGCAATGCTTTCATGGCTTCACAAATGAAGGAAATTTAGGGTGGCAAAAAGTCATGAACAATTAACATCAACTTCCAGTCAAGTTGAAAACTAATCAGGAGCAACAGGCAGTCCATCCTTACAGATAGACAGATAGACAGACAGACAGAGATAGACAGACAGACAGAAAGAGATAGACAGACAGACAGAGATAGACAGACAGACAGACCAACCAGAGGGAAATTCAATATATAACCATTCTACCATTAACATCTATCCATTTTCCACCACTTATTGCATGTGCAGCAGCCTAAGCAACGAGGCCCAGGCTTCCCTCTTCCCCACCACCTCCTCTGAGGGGGTGCCAAGGCATTCCCAGTCGAGAGATGTAATCCCTCCAGTGTGTCCTGGGTCTTCCCCAGGGTCTCCTCCCTGTTGGCCATGCCTGGAACACCTCCCTAAGGAGGTGTCCAGGGGGCATCCAGACCAGATGTCTGAACCATCTCAGCTGGCTCCTCTTAACACACAGGAGCAGCAGCTCTATTCCGAGCCTCTCCCAGATTGCTGAGCTCTCTAAGGGAGGGTCCAGCCACCCTACCAAGAAAGCTCATTTCGGAAGCTTGTTTTTGTTCTTTTGGTCTCTACGCAGAGCTTGGCCATTAACAAGACATATTATTAATATTAAATGTAATTTTGCTTACAGTTACTTTATGATTTTACATAAATTACAATTTACAACTCAATAGGTTCTTTTTAATAGCTGTTCAGTAATTATTTTATGGTGTTTATGACTTAATGCATACATATATGCATATAAACAATAACCACTGACTGACCACTGAGTTATAAAAATTATAAAGTGCCTTATTATAAAGTGTTATCAGATCATGCACATGCTGTGCTGTATAACAGCAAGGCAAGTAGTCTTGTCTGCAAAGGGTTAAAATGGCTGCAGGTTCTCATTCCAGTCAAACAGGAACACACTTGATTTTACTTGTTTAATCAGTTTGTCTCCGGCTTCTATCGATTGGTGGTACTGGATGTGCCCTTGCTTGGTTGGAATTAAACCCCTACTCCTACAACTGGTATTTTGCAGATAAAATTGCCTACCTCTGGTTTAGAGTGAAAACCTCCTTCCAGTGAGGAAACATGTCAAGATGCTGCCTTCAGACCAGTTTTAACCACCTCTGCTAGTGAATGTTTTCTCACACTACTGTCGGATTAGGTGCAAAGAGCGAGGACTACTCAAAGGTGATCCAGGTGAAAACTGCAGAGAAAAAGCACAGAAAAAATGGAGGTGAATGGAACTACTGAACATGTGGTAAAGACAAGTGAGTGGGTTGATCCAGTGGTCCAAGTGGCCAAGTCAGGATTTACATCGATATCAAGAGACAGAAAGAAAATGTCAAGAGTGAAATTAATCCTTTCCACCTTGGATAATGTTCTGTGCTAGCTAGGAGTGATGTCTTCTTCAGTCCAGATGTCACAAAAGGATTTGGGGAAATCCCTTTGGACAAGGATAGCACACAGCTGACAACATTTGTGACAGCACAGGAAGATATGAATCCAAAGGAAAATACGTGAGCTTCTAGACAACCTCAATGGTGCTGCTGTGTGTTTCAGTGACACTGCCTTCTTAGGAAAGACAGCCGAGTAGCAATCACAGAAGACTGCAATTTGTCATGGCCAAAGTATCCGGGGAAAACAGGAAAAGCCTACAGTCTGTCCTAAATGCTTCCAAAGTAGATTATTTCAAAATAACCACATTTTGACCCAACTAGGTCTTCGTCAGGTTGGACAACCTAATTGGGTCAAAGTGCTATAAAGTAAAATCGAACAAAGAAAAACACTTTGCATCCCTCTTTATATGAATATGATGCTTATACACACAGCATGTGCATTTTCACTTTTCAAGGTTCTTCATACAGTGTGTCAGAAAGACCAATAATAAAGCTCAGGTTGGAAGAATATCAACCTTTACAGTCCTTCCGCAGCTTTCCGTAAGTACAGCATGTTAGAAAGCCCACATTCAGAGTGAGCACGGAATATCACACGAGCTGCTGGGCATGACTGATTACCTCGAGAGGCTCCTGTCCAATACTTCAACATTGACATGCACTGGTTTGCCTATACACAGACATAGCATGGTTATCCAGCTGGAAAAGATCAATTCTATATTCCCCACTAAATGGGTCACGATGTAAAATTACTGCTCAGCGTATTTCTAGCCATGACTAAGGAAAAGACAAGAAACTATTGCAACAACTTACAACTCTACATCTTAAAACCCAAACAGAACAAACTAATTTAATTATTTTGTTGCTATTGCCATATTTACTTACACCTGTCTGTCTTACCTATGACCAACACTGGAAACAGGTGCCTTAGTGTAATGCATGTAAACTTTGCAAATGTATCCGATTCTAAATTATACCCAATTATCTAGGGAACCGCATACTTCATTGAATAACTCAACACAAGTTCTTATGTTGAATATGCATATCCAATTCGTTTGTGAGAACAATTACAGCTCCTTATTGCTAAAACATCCTGTTAAAGGTCAATGTCAAGGTTATACTAT
>JAOYMR010000009.1:8998937-9015062 GCA_025802075.1 Tenebrosternarchus preto | reverse complement strand
TCAACTATACTGTTCAAGGGTATACAATTCAACTATACTGTTCAAGGGTATACAATTCAACTATACTGTTCAAGGGTATACAATTCAACTATACTGTTCAAGGGTTGTTTAAGCAACAGCGACTTTAAAACTATAACTGGTTCTTAGACAGTAGGTTAGCATTTAAGGCATCTAATCGTGTTAGCTGTTAAAACATCTAAATTAAAATTATGTAAAAAAAAATCTGAATTTTAAACCAATGTAAACACAGGGTTTATTAGTAGAGTATAAACCCAATTTTAAGATGCACTCTAATAAGTGTAAGACAAATTAAATTAGAAATAAATATAGCATTAGATTACTTTCTGGGTGTTCATAGATGGATAGACGGATAGAGAGAGAGAGAGAGAGAGAGAGAGAGAGAAAGAAAGAAAGAAAGCAGAGAGAAAAAGAAAAGCAAGGCCAAAGGAGAGATTTCTCCAAACTTTAACTTCTCGGTCCATGAGTTCTGTCCCAGCTCCACTCTCAGCTCCACTCCTACTCTCATCCTGCATTCACAGTTCCTTCAGTCTTGTTTTAACCAAAAATAGAACTGGTCCACTATTAGAATCATCCCCCTCCATAGGACGGTCCTCAAATATCATAGCCACAGGAACTCACACCTGGCAGGTTATTCATTTACAGTCCTGAATAACAATTGATTTTGTGGTAGGTCAGAGCCAAAGCGACCATTGTGATCTGATCACCTTTGTCTCTGTGAAAGACCACAGGTGACTTTATGGACCAGAGTTTGCGCTGCACTCAAATCTAATGCACCATGAGCTGGAAAGAGCAACTGAGAGCTGGGGTTTGAGCTCTGTATGATTGGCATAAGCACAACCTTACAAAGATTGATGCCACTGTCTGAAAAAAAAAGATTTTGATAACATTACACACAAGGGTAATGAGGTTAAATATCAGTAGTTCAGTAGCTGGGTCGATCTTGCTTATTATTGCATAATTAAAAAAACAAATTGTCAGTTAAAAACAAAGAAACAAAGAGTGATATGTAGCATGCATAAGTGTGGCATGAAAAACACATTACCATCAAAGCTTGGAATGCACAAATTAAACTATTATTCATTCATCTACAATAAAAGCTTGTTTATTTTAGAGGCTCTGGCTTGGAGTTATTATCTTCACTTTGGAAATATGTCTTGTCCATCCGATACTTGTGTCTTCTCTATAGCCACGGGAGTGTTTGTACATCCAGAATCAGTCAGACTGAGCATGCTGGCCTTTCCTGCCAAAATTCGCAACGTGTGCTCCTGAGCTTCATGCACAAGCTGCTCCGGATTATGTTACCAAACACGGATCTGTCCCGTCCAGCCAACGGGAGTTCATCGGTCCTGTCTGCCAGGGATGCCCTCTGCAGGGGCACTGCGGATGCAAAGATTACAGGCGGAAGGGGCTCGAAGGAAGACGCGACGGTGAGTTGACGAGTCGCTGACGAGTTCACTGTCCCACATCTTTAAGGGGCATGTGTCAGTCAAAACACGTTCCACGTGTTTGAAAACTACAAGATGGCTACTTGGCTATTGTCGAAGGGTGTTGTCAGGGCTTTTGACTTCGTTATCTCTCTGATTTTGGTTTAGGCTGAGTGCTTGGTTATGTTTTGTCATTTGCATTGCTTTGAAAGGGAATCTGTTTCTTTCTACAGATGGAATAGAAATGTAATGGCTTTGGTGACCTTGTATTAGATGTCTTTACAAACAAACATTGGTGATTCACGTAGTGTGGTTCATTCATTCCCAGCAAAGAGACATATACTGGTCTAAAAGCCAGTGTTGCAATACAAATGGGCTTTAATGCCGTTTACGAGAATAGCCAGACATTCAAAGTCATGGGTCCATAGTGCATGGTAAAGGATTTTTCGTTGCCACCATAGGCAAAGAGATATTATCACCCCAGCATAGACTAGAAACAAATATCCTGACTGTTGCTTACCTTCATCTTTCCTTCTAGTTTGCCCCTTATCTTCCAAAACCAGTTCAAGCTATGCTGCTCTCCTCTGTCAGATCTCTGCTGTGCTATTTTCTTGTGAGCAATGTTTGCGAGGGTTACTTTCTGGCCTGCAGGGCCAACACACTACATGGGTTGTGTATAATTAAGCTGGCGTCTCTCACTCTGCTTTGGATAATGGGAAATAACATCTGCAGTCTCGCTCTGGGCGTTCCGCTAGACCCATTTGCTTCCATCATTCTTCATCAGACTAATAATGCTGGTAACCAGCAATCTAAAGGCCACAGTAAAGAAAACGTGCGCAGCAGGAAATTAAACTTGCATGGAGATGGGGGTTTTCTTATTAAAATTGCTGTTCAGCTACCTGCTGATATAGAACAGTAAGAGTCACATGTTAATAGCCACATTTATTATTTGGCCTAGAAGAAAAAAAATGACAAAAAAAGTTTTTCCTCTATAATGTCTAACTTACCAGTTGATAGAGTAAAACCCACCATCTATTCATATTGGAGGTCCACGGCCATGGAGCGATAGCTTACATAAAGGGAATGTTAAAGTTTATTCTCGGCACCGTTGGCCTTGGAGACAAAAAAGCTTCTGTAGACTCTAGCAAGGCCAATTCCAGTTGTGATAGACTTTTTAGCAGGAGAATTTCAATTGTGCCTTTCCCTCAGAAGCAGTCTTTTCCTACGCAAGTTCTGGATATTCTGCTGAACAGGAATGAGCTGGCATGAAATGGGATTAGTATTAGAGACAATTTCTCAGACAAAGCCTTCTACTCTCCTGTTCTGTCGGAGCCTGGGCTAGCATGAGAAGAAGGCGATAAAGAGCTCTCCATCCTCTCTGCTTTTGTCCTACACTCCACAGCTGAGCACAAGGAGCTTTTTAAAGGTCATATTATCCACTGAACAAAACTCCATTTTGGTAACATTACAGAAGGACAGAGCATAGTAAGCTGTGAGAAGACACTACTCCAGGGATCTTTATATGTCCTAACTTAAAAGAAATACACGATTACATCTGTCACCAAGTTGTGGCTGGTTGTTGTGTTTTGATTACAGTGTAAAGCTCTTAAAAGGACCAAACCTACAGAATGTTGGGTACATCCTGGTAATTTGAAAGATGTGGTTAATACCCATTAGTGCAAAACTCTGCAAGACAAGGAGTCATGCTATATTTATTAAACGGATGAACAGTTACCTTTAAATCTACATTCACGCCATTTGAAAAAAAAAAAACAAAAAACAGCTATTCATAGATCAAGTTGCAGAATAACAGAATGTGATTCCTCTTCCCCCCAAAATGTAATAAATAAATACATTTTAAACAATTATTTACACACAACCCTAACCCTAAATCCTTGTTTGGATCCCAAAGTACAAGTACAACTGAAAGGCCTGCACAACACTGCATGTTCTTGGGAACCAATACTCATATCATTGGTGTCTCTACTAGCTTGGTCTACCAGATGAGCTACTGAATGTCCAACTCTTCCCTCTGTTCACTGGAGCAGTATTGATAATCTGCACCCAGAAGTAATGCTCAATAAATGTGTCGCGAGAGGCTCTGTTAGACGTACTGATAACACGAACAGTCTGAAACTCAGTAGAAGCATTTAGCTGAGACCATCAAAACCACCTGGAGTCTGGAGCTGGATCCTGAATAAAACTCAGAGCGGGTTAAAGAATGCTGTGAACCAAACAGCTCCGAATGCATTATATTGTCTGTTGACTGAGGGAAAAAAAAGCTCAGAATAATTGGTATTGGAATTTATATTTGTATTTGTAACGGAAGGAGGCTCAAGGTGCAGTCTGATGACTTAAGTACAAGAGTACAGATCTGTTTGGTGCCTTCACTGGTAGAAAGTGTTTTACCTAACTGAGAAGTGGCCACAAAGTGATAAGCTAAGCTGATTCAGTCATATGGCAAACTGAAGTACAGTGAATTTACGAGCAAATAAAGGTGTATTTCCTTCAGCGGGAAAACAGAACAGTGTTAGGAAAACTGTGCCATCAAGAATCAAGGGCTAGTCTGCATTGATCTGAAAAGCTTTTTTTTTGTTTTTTTCTTTTGATCCATAGCTATGGTGCCATGACAACAAAGGAATTGGTTATCAACAGACCTAGGGACAGATATGAGGCTCAGCTCCTTGTCCAGTTCTAGATAAGATTTCAGTTCCCATGGCTGACCTCAAAGGCAATAAAATGTCTTTTGCCTCTTGCACCCACATATCTCTGAGAGTGGATCCTTATATATCTGAAGAACAAACAGCGAAGTCCTAGAGCCTGAAAATGATAGATTGTCATTTTCCACCAGGACATGTCCAAAAATAGAGCTCCTCTCACCATGTGCAGATTTCTTAGAAACCAGGAATCTTTTAAGGAATCTATCCATCATCTCTCTTTCAATCTCTCTCTCTCTCTCTCTGTATATGTATGTATATTATATATATAAATAAAATGTGCGTGTTAATGTAACTTTTGTTTTGTTTTCCTCTATTATTCGCCTAGTATAGTACAATTTATTTATTGTTTAGCAAGCAATTTGTTCAGTTTAAGGTCGCCTTTACTGACCTCAAAATAAAAGTAAGCCCAGCGCATCTCTGTTCCCTTAAGTAGAGCACATGAATCCAGTTCGTGTATTCCCAGGTGGTCGCCGTTTCCCAAAACTGAAGAGGGTGGAGACCCTGTCAAATTCCAAATTGGGATGCTTTAATTCATTGACAGCTCCGGTCGGACCTGGGTGGAGACCGATCTCCTACTACCGTTTGTACCCATCAGAACTCCCCCGTCGCAGGGCCCAGGGTTAGGGCTAGGGTGCAGGGTTAGGGTGCAGGGTTAGGGTTAGGGCGCAGGGTTAGGGTTAGGGCGCAGGGTTAGGGTCAGGGTTAGGGTTAGGGCGCAGGGTTAGGGTTAGGGCGCAGGGTTAGGGTTAGGGTTAGGGTTAGGGCGCAGGCTCCCATCCTTCTTCTGTTGCTACACACCATGATTTGGACCCCACCCCTACCCACTTTGTTCTCGGACATCTTGATGGGAATGGTTTTCTTCACCTATATAAATCACTGCTTGTCACAAGACTGAGAGCTTTCCTGTCGGCCTGCCATGCTCAGGGATAAACCCCATCCAACCACCCCCCGTGGAGCAGAGCTCACGCCGACCAACGGGCGGCGCCAGACAGCACAAGGCTGTGTGCGGTATTGATTGACTTCGCTTAATACTGGTTAAGAATCACCTAAGAGAGAATGTTTGTATTGACTGCTGCAGTCTTGATGCGTGGGAGGTTATACATATAACCTCCCCCCCCACACACACACACACACACACACACACACACACAGCTCACTCAATCCACATCCATTACATTGCCGCTTAAAAATTTCCACAATCTATTCATTTTTCCTTCTACGGCTGTGTTTGTTTTGACATTGACACATTAGTTTCTTGTTTACCCCGACCCAGACCATTGGAAATCGGACATCTGAGAATGTAGCGGTGTGATATTTTCTGCTACGTACCGGCGGCATTAAAGCACGCTCCGCGGTGATTAATCACACCGCCACACCAGGGCTAGATGGAGCGCACCATCGTCAATCGATGCTTGCCTTCCCACACAGGAGAAAAAAGTTGGAGATTTCATTAACCTGACTGGCTTGATTCAACTGTAGCTTGATGACATACGATGCAGAGGGTCACAGAAGGCAAGTAGGACCTTCTCAGGTCTACATGTGCAAAATATTCCTAAAGTCGTCCTTGTCTTAATATTTGCTTTGTGGCTGGTGAAAGAGGATTTATTACACAATAAATGGATAATGTTTCCAACATCCTATTTCTAACTGTCCTACACACCAGTGATATCATCAGCTTTTCTTTTGGTTTGAACACATTTCTGGTTCCTTATTTTACACAGTATTTTGTGATTAATATCAGTTTATCTTTGCCAGGCCCCTTGGCCTGCTAGCATCTCTGAAACCCTTTATACTTTATTCATGTATCATCAGAACCTGTTTTCAAGCAATATAAATATATATTAAACTAGAACATTTTTTAAGGTTGAGGTTTTTTTTAAAAAAAATGGTGCTAGCTTAGTAAGACTCGACAAACTTTTCTCCTTACGGAGTCTGAGCTCGCAGTGCACAAGTTGTGCTACTGCAAATTAATTTTGCTCACCAACTTTTGCACCTCCCATCTTAGACTGGCATTCGTCCTGCTTCCCACAATGCCTCTGTGCCCCAGGAAACCCTGAACAGCAGTCAGGATGATCAGTGCAAAGAGGTTTCCTTTTTGTCAAAGTTCACTCATGGGGCGAGTTGCTGACAGGCAGAATCTTCATTGCAGTTCAGCGTCTCTCCTTGTCTTGTGTGCTGGCATTCGGGGCGTGGCTCCTGGAAGCTCCGCCCCTGTCTTTGAACAGCAAACCACGGCTAAACTCTCATTAGCGCGACTCGAGAAGCTGCCTTCTGATGATTTCAGCTTTTGCTCGGACGGAATGTCGGATACCGATTGTGTGCATCGTACCCTTGTGAAAGTTTCATGGAAAACAACTTTGGGTAACAGAGCACTGTAACTTTACTCTTGGCCTGCAGTGGGGAAACTGCTGTTTTTTGTGGTTTGAAAGTTTGAAGCCAAAATGTAAACAAGCAAGTCTGAAAGATCATTGACCTAGGTGCTAGCTAATGTAATATTTACTGGTGTATATCTGGGGCCTCTCTGCTATTTGAAAGATAACTTTGTCCTCTCAGTAGAAATATTTCATATGTACAAGAAATATTTTTCAAATATTTTCAATACTATCTTCAGATCAGCTACCTTTTAGATCAGCTAGAACTTTATCAACCTAGATCAGGTGTTATCAACAAATTATATTAACTTGTAGAATAGACTGTTGACTGCATAAACCTAAAAGCATGTTGACTTTCTATTCAAACTGAATGTTTATGGATTCACTGGAAACAGGGTGATGGGTTTTGAAGCAATAAAGGGCAGTCATGGTCTAGGGCAGTCATGGTCTGGTGGTTAGGGAACCGGTCTAGTGACCAGAGGGTTGTGGGTTCAATTCCTAGGCCTGAGGCCATGACTGAGGTGCCCTTGAGCAAGGCACCTAACCCCAACAGCTCCCTGGGCGCTGAGCTAGGGCTGCCCACCGCTCTGGGCACGTGTGCACCACAGCCCCCTAGTAATCACTAGTGTGAGTGTGTTCAACTGCACAGATGGGTAAATGTGGAGGACAAATTTTGATTGGGGTGAAAATCACAATTGACAAAAATGTGGCAACTTAAGAAATTAAAATGCCACTGTATTTAACAAGTAGTGCTCATTTAATTGCCTCTGATAAAGTTTTGTAATTTCCCAGTATAAACCCAGTATGAACCAAGGTTCCTCTCAATTCTTGGGCAGGAGCCCCGGTTGAATGACCTTGCAGTACAGTATTCATCAAACCTGCTTATGAGTGCTTGAAGAGGAGCTACTGAGAGCTTCTCAGAGTAACCCAATTTCGTATCTCCTTCAAGCACCGTCCTCCACAATGAAGTGCTCCTGGGCTGGTAACCGAAGCTCAGGCTTTATTTCCTTCGGTTCTCTGTTATTTCACCTGAGGCCAGGCAAACCACACATCACCCAATGAGATATTGTGTTTTACCATATTTGGGCATTTCAGTAGAGTCTGAGCCAATCCTGCACTGACTTGAAAAGCAGTTTGGCATCACCCAGAAAGACCTGGTACTTCTGATGAGACACCAAGTGCCATGTTGTCTTTCAGTCTTTCTTTAATTGTATGGTGTGTTGTACACACGTTTGAAATCATCATCAGTGCCAATGACGCTTATTCTAACATGACTTAGAAGTGAACCGTGTTTTACATTTGAAAAATCTTTTTTAAAAAGTCCTTTTCAATTCTGCAATCATCCTGCCAGGTGCTTGTGTGTTCCTCGTTACTTTTAAAGAAACATCTCGTGAAAACATTTCATTTGAAGTTCTGAAAAAGGGGTAGCTGAGTCTCAGTTCATCTCTCAGAAGGTTGAGGAGGTTTTGAGCAGGGCGCCCCAGCATCATTCCTGCATGGGCTAGGGTTAGGGTTAGGGCTTGGGTTAGGGTTAGGATTAGGGATAACCTTATCTTCTCAGGATAACAACATTCCTCCAGCGCCAGCCAGATCCATCCGGTTCTAGATGAGGTTCTTCTTCTTCTTCTTGAAGCTCTGCTACCTGCTTTTCATCACACGTTCCCTCCTGCACCGTCAGCACCAATACAGACCCAAGGAGACATTTGCTGTAACCTTCTGACATCACTGTCAATCCTTCATGGTCCTCCAAGCTCAAAACGAGCTGCTCTTGAATTCGTTTTTTCCAGCTCCGCCACTGCACTGTTTAATCTACTGTTGACAGTAACAGCTTCTGACGTTTCCAAATTCTCATATCAATGCAAACACACCTAGGGTGGCATTAAATATGTAACAGCCATATTAAAAGTAGCCCCCTCAGCTTTGGCATGCATGAGTGGTTAAACTTCTTTTCTGAGTTTGGAGGGGATGTTTTCAATACTATCTCTCTCTTTCCCTCTCTCCCACTTCCTCTCTCTCTCTCTCTCTCTCTCTCTCCCCTATTTAAATCATCCTGAAACTACCTTCACAATGGGACACCATGAAAACAAACAACATAGCCTCTCCAGTATCCTTGAATTAGTCAGTGGGAAAACTTTCCCCCTCTCCATTACAGAGTCTATTCATTTTTTATGACATTAATATTAAATATTGGTCTCCACCGAGTTAATTAATCCCCCAAGAAAATAACATGCAGTCTTCACGCGTTGAAACATCTCGCAGGTTCCACGCTTTTGCAAAGAGAAGAAAAGTCTTTGTTCTGGGAAACAGAAACACGACGCAGTGAAGCAGAACCTGAGCGAAGCAGGAACTTTGGCGGCTCTCGCTATGGCAACCGGCAGGACACCATGGCCAGAGTTATAGCACACGACCAAGGTGAAAAAAAGCTAAACAAAACAGAAACTAGGATATCGCTTACCTGAACTTAACCTTAGCAATAAGGTTAAAACAAACAAATAAATAAATAAGACAGCTTATTCAAATGAATGGCCTCTATTTCTGCTGGGTAAAAGCCTCCTTTGCATGGTACAATTTAAACAAAGAGTTTTGGCTCTAAAAAGAAACACACACACTCAAATGCATGCAATTATGTGTGCCCAGGAATCATCATTGGGTTCCAAAACAGTTAACTCAGTTTTCCTCAAACTGCAGCTACGGTGGACCAAGCTAAAGAGGAGTGTACGCTGCAGGCTAGCTGCTAGCCAGGCCCACCGCTTGCTGTTTGTCTTACAGAAACATCATGCATAAGTTTCCGCTTTCTGGCTATAATTCATAGACGCAGTTGCCCAGAAACTTGGCCCACTGAATTATTGTGGGTTTTTTACTGAAGCTTTTCAATTAGATACACTAAAATCTCTGTCTCGCTTGTCGTTGCCATTCGAAGTTAGCTGGCGTCAGTTAGCATCGAATGAGGCGGTGATGTTTGACTGATAATGCTG
This sequence comes from Tenebrosternarchus preto, assembly GCA_025802075.1. Taxonomy (NCBI): domain Eukaryota; kingdom Metazoa; phylum Chordata; class Actinopteri; order Gymnotiformes; family Apteronotidae; genus Tenebrosternarchus; species Tenebrosternarchus preto. Next base: position 9,005,550 of record JAOYMR010000009.1, on the reverse strand, counting down.
TGACCCCTTCAGCAGAACACTGAAAACATTCCAGACTACTGCAGGCCAGGCCCCCACAGTGAATATCATACATTTAATTGGTCATATTTCCTGTCATTTTGCTAATAGACTTGCATTAAATAACCCTTCAAAATATTCCCAGAAGGGACATGTAGACAAGAACACTGCAGTGAGTCCCTGTAGCCACACTAATGACCTGCTTTGATTAGTGTTTATTTATTTATTTTTGGTTTATTTATGAAATATGTTAATATTATTTTTCCGTCCACTATTTGTTACCCATTTTCTAAAGGGATAGAAGAGTCTAACTACACACAACTGAGATACATACATACTGTATATGTGTGTGTGCGTGTGTGTGTGTGTTTATTTGTTTGTTTGTTTATATATTTATATATAACCACTTTGCTGGCACAGCTGATGAAAGACCTCCGAAAAGCCCCGTTTCTTTGGAAACTGCAATTTTCTCTACCTCTACATAGAAACTTAAAGTCATTTGAAACCATTTCTGGCATGAAAAAAAAAATGTGTCTGTCAGAGCTCGGGTGTGTTTGTACAATCAGCTCGTGCGTGTTTGTACCATCAGCTCGGGCGTGTTTGTACAATCAGCTCGGGTGTGTTTGAACCATCAGCTCTGGCGTGTTTGTACAATCAGCTCGGGTGTGTTTGTACCATCAGCTCGGGCGTGTTTGTACAATCAGCTCGGGCGTGTTTGTACCATCAGCTCGGGCGTGTTTGTACCATCAGCTCGGGCGTGTTTGTACCATCAGCTCGGGCGTGTTTGTACATCATCAATCCCCTGTAAACGTCCCACCCCGTGGAGCCGAGGCTCCTCCGCCTCGCCTCCGAACGACCTCTGCAAACCGGAACATTCCCGTCTCAGGAGAGACGTCTGGAATGCCAACAGTGGGAGAGAACGACCATTCGCTGCAGAGCGGCACCTACGGCTCTCCACGGAGGACCGAACCAACATGTGCGCAGCATGAGAGGACCTGGCCTCCGCCCTTTCAGCTGAATCAGCACCCCTCGCTGGGATCATTTGATCTGCTCCCCTCCCACCAATCAACACCGTCGCAGCCAAGGAGAAAGGGCGGGACAAAACAGCATGCCAATCACAAACGAGGAGACGATGGCTTTGCGTCAGTTATGACCTCACATCATAATTCTATATTCTATATATTCTAGTTTTTTAGAAGTATTTACTAAATTGAATGCCTTACTCTTTGTAGTCTTTATTATATAATCAGTTATACTGTATTACACTGTAGCGTATTGTATTATTCTGTATTGTATTGTTCTGTATTGTAGTTCTTTATTGTATTGTACTGTATTGTATTGTTCTGTATTGTACTGTTCTTTATTGTATTGTACTGTATTGTATTGTTCTGTATCATATTGTTCTGTATTGTATTGTACTGTACTGTAGTGTATTGTTCTGTATTGTATTGTATTGTATTGTACTGTATTGTATTGTACTGTACTGTATTGTTTTGTATTGTATTGTACTGTATTGTATTATACTGTATTGTATTGTTCTATATTGTATTGTACTGTATTTTATTGTTCTGTATTGTATTGTTCTATATTGTATTGTACTGTATTGTATTGTTCTGTAGTGTATTGTTCTATATTGTATTGTATTGTATTGTACTGAATTGTTCTTTAGTGTATTGTACTGTTGGAACCCCATAGTCAGTCAAGTAAAAGATTAAAGATAATTTACCAAATGCTTTGGCTACACAGCTGTAATAAAAGAAAGAACAAAAAAAAGAAAAACTAAAAGATAATAATTCTGCATAGGTTGCAGTATCTCACATGTTTACAATGGATTAAGCAGATATAGATACACACACACACACACACACACACACACTTTCTTCCTACCCTGAAGACTAGCTGTTATTTTTCCCTGCCATAGCAACAGTACTTTATATTTTAACTGGACTGGGTGGCCAATACAAATTTCCACCAATTAAAATTGAGTTTGGCTCAAAATAAGCAAAATGCTTCCAGGCATATTATCCCTCTAGTATCATATTATCCCTCTAGTATCATATTATCCCTCTAGTATCAGTAGTGCATCTGAAATACTTCCATGTTAGTTTGATACTTTATGAATGATACTGTTATTACATTATATTTAAGTGTTACATTAAGTGTTTTTACATCATTATGTGATGTTACAGTGTTACTACATTAGGTTGTTACATTGTGTTATTACACTGTTATTACACTATGTTATTGTGAACTCCTTGATCTTGTTACTCAGCCACAGGGGCAGTTGTTGTGCATGTTTCTTTGAGTGGTCCTTTACAGATAGTTAATAAACTCAACAGTGCATCTGTACTATTGTCATGAATAAAAGAGAGTTTGGATTTAAACACAGTCATGTTTACTCACAAATGGATCAGTTCACGGGTAAAACACCAGTGATATTCAATCCAACTAATCTTCGTCTCAACCCAAAACCTAACTCTCACCCTGGCCCTTATCCTGACACTAACCCTGACCAAAATCCAGAATGGTGTCAAAAGCATGTCTAGAACATTGTTGAGTATAGTTATATTGTATGTATTAACCGTTACTTGTTCAGTGACTTTTTACATCAGATTAGATTAGATCAGATTAGATTAGATTAGATTCTATTCAACTTTATTGTCATTGTGCAAGTACAGGTACAGAGCCAATGAAATGTAGTTACATATACAGATATGAACTTGGACTCTCCAAATAATAACTGAATTCATCGGATAATAAACACATCTCACTTACACAGTGAATTGAAAAACTCTTCATTCATTTCCTGAATGCATTCACATCACTGAGTGTTTATTTTATCAAAACAGGGCCACTCAGAAGAGTCACTCATCTGACACTTTCACCCGAACTGTCTCTCTCTCTCCCCTTCTCTCCGTTTCTCTCTCTCTCTTCCCTTCTCTCCATTTCTCTCTCTCTCCCCTTCTCTCCGTTTCTCTCTCTCTCTTCCCTTCTCTCCGTTTCTCTCTCTCTTCCCTTCTCTCCGTTTCTCTCTCTCTCTTCCCTTCTCTCTGTTTCTCTCTCTTCCCTTCTCTCTGTTTCTCTCTCTCTCTTCCATTCTCTCCATTTCTCTCTCTCTCTTCCCTTCTCTCCGTTTCTCTCTCTCTCTCTTCCCTTCTCTCCGTTTCTCTCTCTCTCTTCCCTTCTCTGTTTCTCTCTCTCATTCTTTTCTGCTTCTTTCACTCTTTCTGTTCTTTACTTCGCACTTCTTCCGCCTCTCTCACAACAGTCATGTGAAAAAGGCTTTTCATTTTAATAATACTGTCACACCTGAAATAATTCCTTTGAGACATTAAAACTACATGTGAATAATGCGATTTAGTTTTTACCGGTTTATGTTAGCTGGATAACACAACCTTCAAAATGAGTGGTTAATGGTTATATTTCACATTTTACAAGTTTGAATTATTTAGTTATCAGTGGCCCCTTTTGGTACCATAAACAGTGCCTTTGTCTGTGCTCTAATCTGTGCTCTAATCTGTGTTCCTGGTAGGTTAAAAGTGTTGTTTGTATTTTGGTTATTATCCTTGCTTGTGACTGACTTGCTTTTAAAAGTGCAGGTTAGTTTCTACTGCCAGTTTCTGATAGTGAACAGTGGATCCGAATCACACTGGTTCTGACTGAAAGGATTAGGCACTCAATGGTTTTGAAAAGATGCTGGGTCATTGTGGGAAATGTAGTTCCTGAAGTGAATTTGCATGGAGCTGATTTTGACGTTGTGTAGCTCTGCTCAACGACCCAGATTAAAATGTAAAGTATTAAGACGTTTTACCCAGTGGGGCACGTGTCCCATGAAACTGTTCGGCACATACAGTCTAGATACTTTATAACGGCATTTTTTTAAACTCGGGAACATTTTTTAATGTTCACTTTTTAAAGAAAACGCTAGTAAAGACTTGCAAAACATTTTCGTCATTCACCAGTTGAGCTGGGCCATAAGGACGACTTGCAGTTAGCAGATCAAGGGCACTGCGTGCCTCAAACAGGCCGAGCTGAAGGCGGCACACCAAGCCTTTGTTGTCGTAATGGCTTCGCTCATAATTCTGCCACACTGAGAATCCAGGTGCTCTCGGGTCTTTAGGCACACGAAAGCGAACACATCCAACCTCTGATTGCTCTTAATACTCGGTTTTTCAGGCCCGTTGTCCGGGAAACCGTTTCTTGTTTGGACTTGTTGTCAAGGAAACAAAGGGGGGGGGGGGAGGAATCTGTGGAATGAAATCATATTTTTAGAAAATCAATCCAAAGGATGCTGCATGAAGTCCGTTTGAGCTATGAACAACCATTGCATCAGACTTGCTTGGTAATTGGAAAGAATTAGGTTATGGAACCAACTTTAAATCATTTTAGAAGCACATTTTTAATGAGCAGCTAATAACCAAAATGTGATGTTGTTTTTCTTTAAAAAAAAATTCTAAGTACCTGAAGTCACATATTTGTAAAAAAAAAAACGATTATTTCAACCTGATTGTTTAATTTTGTTTATGTTTTTGAATAATTTGTTTTGAACTCGAGCTCAGACCGGTGTTTGTGTTAGTCTCTGCTGCGGGTCTCCAGCAGAACTGTGTAGAGCGAGATGGAGAAGCGAGAACCTCTTCTGATTGGCTGGGGAAGCGGAACGGCGCGGGATGGCGAGACGACAGGACGTCAGGCTCGCTACTAACTTGCTTCGGCTCAGGCCCCAAATTTCCTCCGCCATCCCGTCCCATTTTTTTTGTATCTGTCAGCGTTCGCTGATGTAGCTAGAGTGAATTTTCAGTGCTGCAAGTCTTGGTCGAAGTTCACACAAAGGTACATGTAGCCCAGCCTTCCATGGAAAAAGCACTCTGCCATGGATCCTCAGAGGACCACCTGTCCACGTTTCTCTCGAAACACACGGCTATTAAAGTAAAACTGCACTTCACAGTTAGCAAGAATTTTCCCCAAGATCTCTGCAGCCTTTTTTTCCATCTCAAAAAGAATTTCACAGACGTCATCACGTGAGCATATTTCAAACATGGTTAGTGAAGGGAAATATAACAACTTCACAAAACCTTTCAAAGAGCACATCTCTGCCAGCTGACAGAATCAGCTTCACAAAACCTCGTTTAGGGGGATAATTGGCATTCAGACGGCATTAGGCTGCAACCTTTCAACACCGACGGGCGATTAGGGCGTCCGGACCTGGACAGGATGAATACTGTGGTTGCGCTGTGTACACACACACACACACACACACACATACACACAGGTCTTGTCAACACTGGTAACCCAGGAGACATTGAAGGAGTGGGGGGTTTGTTTTAGGGGAGACAGGAAGACGGTAATGACAGGGGTCTTTCCAGAGGTTTGGCAGCTCCTCAACTTGCCACGTCTGTCGTTTGTTCCCCAAAAGGCAGCTGCTGCAGCTCAAGGAGACGAAAAAGGAGACATGTGCCTCGAAGATTTTGACCAAGGAAACATTCTCCTCGAACATGGAAAACGCACACACACCCACAGAGTTAGCCATGCCAAACTTCTGCAACACATCAGGCCATGGCTGCGTTAGCAATGGGCCCCCGTCGGGAGGGGTGTGGGGGGGGGGGCATTGTTTCTGTGGCCACGCCCTGGTTTTGTTTTTTCCTGCTTTAGCAGAGCAGCATGCAGACGTCTGGGTGGTCCGTTCGGCCTGTTGATGGGTAGGATGATGTAGGTGGAACATGAAAACATGATTGCCCTGTAACTGCTATGGAGATCTCGCCGATTTATAATGGGGATCTTGACTATTTATGCTACACAAGACAAATGACTCGTCTGGCCAAAAGCATCCCCAAAATAACCTCCATTAATAGGATCAAATAATCTTTGGATGATTTCCAGATGCAGGCACAGTGATGTTTTCCATTAAGCCTAAATCAGAGGAACATCATCCTCTATATTTCTGGCTCCGGCGATACACGTTGTCTATGCAGCAAATCTACTTCTGTGGTTGTTAGAAGATATAATTGTTAGAAGGAGAAAGACTGAAGATTCTTGTTGATGCATCAAGTAACCATTGCTTGGCTCTTCTGTTTCATGTTGAAGTTCTAGTCATTACCTTTGTTCTTTTGCCTTTTTATAGCTTTCCAAGTAAGAAGTAGCTCAATATTCTGGTAGTGAGTAGACGGTTGGAGACCAGTTTGCTTGTCTTTTTCTCATCTGCCAGGGTCGGTCAGACTGGCTATAAGTTCTGCACCAAGCTGATCGTCCATCTGAGACGTGTGCAGGAGTCCTAAACTTAATCTTAACCCTAACCCCAGTCCCTGCATGGACACCTGCTGTTTGGGGACGGCAAGGATTGCATCTCCTTCCCTCGTCTGCAGTAGGCAACCACAACACCACCAGTTGCCATTTCAGTGATCGGATTCCATTTTTCTCTACGCGTCTCCCCAAAACCCTCTTCATGTACAGATGTGTTTATGTATGACATGTGGAGGGGTAACTGCTTTTGTGTGATCGGTGTGGTGTTCCCTTGTCTAGAGAACTCAGAGAGCCCAAACCCATTCCATTTGCAGATCATATCATCTGTACACTGTCCAAACTGGATTATGCTCTCTAGAGAGAGAGAGAGAGAGAGAGA
>JAOYMR010000009.1:8975975-8994982 GCA_025802075.1 Tenebrosternarchus preto | reverse complement strand
ACACACACACACACACACACACACACACACACACCTGCTGTGCAGCTGTTCTGAAGCCAGAACAAAAAAAAAGGGATGAGTGCGAGTTGTTTAGAAAACAGAGTGCAGTAAGCATTACGATGAGCTAAATATTGTATCAGGGAATGGCCTTTATCTGTAGGAGCCAACAGAAACAAAAATTTATTCACCACACCATGTCCATTCCTGAGTGCAGTGGAGTAAGTATGTTAGCATGCTGATGGGGACCAATAAGAGATGATGGAGATCCCTAGCTGGGAAGAGGAATGGATGCAGAGTGCCAGCCGTCGCCCTGTAAACGGTGTTGGCGGCAGAGACGAATGAGTCGTGGCTCCGGTGTCTGGCCTAAAGCATCTGTCCCGAGAAGAGACAGGAAGGCGTGGTGCATCTGACCCACCCTCACCCAGCCCGCGCCCACAGCCGCCAGGCAATGTGGCTGCTGCCCCTCTCCCTTATCCTGGGAGATATCTTATCTTAGTGAGCTGTCATTCACATCTGGGAGCTACGTTTACATTTGTTTGAGTAGGAGCAGGTTTTTTTTTTTCTGTCTAAAGAACGATTTGACTTAAGAGTAAGAATCGACAACAGTCGGTGCCATTAGTGCGCACAAATGATCGATGCACAGATGTCAGAAATGCGTAGGAGTTAGGATTGATACTCATTTTAATCACGGTGATTTGGCAAATGTGACAAGCGGCCGTTGAAACGGTAAATACATCTCCTGAGTGCAGCATGGACTATAACAGTCCAAGGATGGATAACAGTTAATCTGGAGAGTAGACGACTGTGGACGTACAGAGCGGTCATGGTCTCCCACCCTCACGTAGCTACGAACGTCATTTGCTCTGTTTTGTTGTGTTTCAGGTTCTACTCATGCTCTCATCTCATCATGTGCATCTCCGCCCCTGGATTGTATTCAAGTGTTTCTTGTTGCTTTGTAACCATCGTGTGCATTACCCCACATTTCCCAGTCTTTCTTGGCGGTCTTTGTAATGATCTGCATTTTATAACTCTCTGTGTGTTTTGTACTTATCTCTGTGTTGGTACCTCCATAATCTGTATATACCTCTGTTTGTAATGCTCTCTGTATTTACAAAAATATCTTCCATGCTTTATGACCTTCTCTATGGTTGTTTAATATCTTTTGATAGTTTGTTTCATTACCAACATGTATTCTGTTTTTTATACTATAGACCATGTTTTGACTAATGAGAACCCACATTAAGCAGCAGTCATTCCCATGAATGTATCCTGACTTGCTTTGCTGAGTTTTACATCTTCAGACAGCCTTTTGAGCCATTATATTATATATATATATATAAAAATCAGTATCACCTCATCTTCCTTACTAAATATATATCTTCCAAACATCAAGGTTTGCAAAAGACGTAAAGATCACTGAAATCTTGATATAGAACCAAACTTGCAAGTTTTTAACCACACACTTCTGCCTATTGGTTTCATATAAGCACATCACAAATTACATTTAAACAGATCCTTCTGACTACAGTTGACCATATTTATAATCTCTGTCAGAGTAAGAAAGCCTGTCTAATTTCAAATCCCCTGTTAATTTGGTGATTTACTGGCAAACATGGATTCATCTAATACAATTTACACTTCACTGATCAACATATGTCTAATCATCCGGGCATCTTTTCCATGAATTAATTTGTTGTTTGCTAGATATCCTCAGATTCCACTTACCTGATCCCTCACTGGGACTGGTACCACTAGATACTTGATTAGTGTCAGCAGTCCCTTCTGCATCTTTATGCAGGTCCTTGTTTTAACTAAACATTAACAGCCAGTTCTTTGCATTTCTTAAACGTTAATTTTTTAAGCCTCCTTAAACTAACAGTAAACTAAACACCACTGAAGAATGTAGCTTATTTGACATATTTGACACAAATTTGGGTTCTTCATTAAACATTAAGTTGCTACTTGCCTTAAACCCTTGTTGTCCTCGTTTCCATCATCCGTGTAAGCATGCGGAGTAGGGTAGTTAAGCAATAAGCCCAACGAGCAAATAATCCCCTACAGTGGTAACGTCAGCCCCCAGTTTGGGTGTGCGTGAGGACTTAGCCATGTGTGGAGAGAACAGACGTGCAGATGCCTTCACTGAGACCCTCATTCTGCCTGGCTGTTTATACTTGTTTACCCAGGTTTGTCTCTGCTGATTAATCTCCAGTAACAGCTGTGTCACACTGGCGGCTGTGCTATTAATGAAGATTATGTAACTAACTGTACTTCCAAATGCATGGATTTGCCTGAAGGACAAGCAAATTCTCCTTTAGGGCTCTAGTTAGGCAGCCTTCAGTGACTCCATATACTAAAACAGGCACAGTTGTCTGGACCCCTCAACATGCCAGCTCTACCAACTTCATGATCATTAGCAGTTTTTGCAAAGTTGTGGGAATGTGAAATGCCATTTTTGCCAGACGAAACTCGTCTCAGCTAGGAAACAGCAGCGCCATGAACCATCTCCTGCATTTCTGCTGCTGCAGCTGATCACTTTAAAACATTTGTTGCCCGTAAACCTGCTTCTGATCCATTTTCAGTACAGCAACTGACAGCAGATCAGATCCTCCCATGCTGCAAGGTTGTACTGTCTCTGGTCACTGGCCAGACAGTGAACATCTTTAGCACATTTTAACACAACATTTAGGTGGCACATGTGTATTTTTAGGTCTGATTTGGTACAGTGTGACAGTACAGCCTACACCATTCAGAGAGTTGCTCTTTTCACTCCAGTCGAAACTGAGTTGCTTGTGCTGGGAGCTTTGGTAAAGCAGGCCATGTGTGTGCTTGCTGGCAACCCGGGCATCATATCTGTCAATGTGTTTTGTGGTTGGTCAAGCACAGGACTGCTTCAACTACGTTCCACCACCCGGCCGCTTTGAATTGATGAATGGGCAGCATGTGTCTGTTGTTGTTTGGATTTGTCCACACCACATGCTATGGCAGAGATCTCCCAAGACAAAAGACCTCCAATAGTTTTGGAGAACTTCAAGTGCACCTATGGAGTCTAGTTTCTTAATGCGTGTTCCCCAAGGCCGTGTACAGGCTGGAAATCCAGGTGTAGTCCAGAAATAACCAAATCATAAAGAAAGTCAATGGCATTTCCGTTGTCTGTATACCATTATTTTATGACACAGGTTTGCCACTGCAATCACTTCAGTGAGATTTCGCCAGTTTAATAAAAAGGCTCGTCACTCATTAATGTTTTTAGGCACAGACATGTTGGTCTGCAAGAAATGATCTACAGCAAAATGAACCTTATAAAAGCTTGGATTGAGTACTGAGTTCAGGAAGAACTTTCACGGCTTAAGCTTTTGGTAGAAGGCTGCTGCATTAAACAAACACCATGCTCTTAAAAGTCAGCTTCTCTATTAAACAAGTTTTATAGGAATCGCAGTCATTCTTACAGAGTCAGAAAGTACCATGAAGAAGAAGAAAAAAAAGAAAAAAAAAAAGGTGTTGTTAAAGCCTGAGAGCAGAACACGAGTTACAGCTTGGTCAAAAGTACACAGAAAAGCGTGTAATGTTTTAGGATGAAGCATTACAGGCAGACGAGCTGAAGGTTAACCTGTCCTAGAGTGATATAAGTGCGGAAAGCGTGGAGAATAAAAGAAAGCATTCATAGTCCGAAGCGTGGCAACCCATGTGTCCACATGGTGGCAATGGAAAGTATGGCATGGGCATCTACTGGTGCCAGCGGAACTGGCTCACTTGCCTCTACTGGCCTGAGTATTGGGGACAGGTGGAAGATGAATTGCAGTGTATAGTGGCATCTGTACTGCCAAGGTGAGCGGCTCACCTAGAATTGAACACTTGAGCAGCTATGAAGGTTTTTCGGGGGCAGAGAGGGGGGTAGAGTTCCTGATTGGTTGAGTTGCATTGATTCTTATGGGGGGGAGGGGGTGGACCAGACTGGTTGATTTGCCTACTGAGCCTGCATTTAATTTACTAGAGATAAACCTTAGCGCAAAAAGACCGGTATGACAATGGCTGCATTACAGGTAAGTCAGTGTTTTGCCGGAGAAGATGCTGGCATCTGTTCATATCGTCTGGGACTGAGACTGCATTGACCGCCAGAAAACACAGGTGACTTAACATAAGCACACATGCAAACAATTAATTTGACAAACAGTTTAAGAAAATGTCACGTTGAGAGTCCCGGAGAGCTGAGACAAGCGAAACCGACTCCAACGTGCCTATTTAACATCGATAAATGAAAGATAACGCTTACCAACGGCGACGACCACAAACGACACGAACCATAGAACGACAGTGACATGCAACCAAGACCCAGTGACATGTACACGCTTATATACGCTCACCCTAACGAGACACAGGTGATACGAGTAACACTGACGAACATTCACGAAACACACAGACATACCCTCGCTCAGACGACACACCCCCATACGGACACGCCCACACAGAAACGAGACAGGGGAGGCGGCCAGGGCGGCCACCGTGACAGAAAAACAAGTGATATTTTCTTTGTGTGCTTTTCAGTGTAAAACGTGGTCACAGTTATGCGTCATCAGCTGTGACACAATACTGTATAATCTTTAAAATAAAACTATCTGCTTTACCTGACCAAGTTAGTTCTCCAAGTACAGCTGTTGCCCATAATGTTTTTATTAATGTGCCCCCTTGCCATCTGAATCCAGCCATCTGTGCTGCCATGCCCTTTCACCCCTTAGAAGGCAAGGAATACTAATGTAAAATCTTTAGAGAAGAGCTCAATGTCGCACACTCACTCATTTGAATTCATGTCACTTTGTTAGAACTTATTAAACTAAGGAGATCGGAGATGGGTTGAGATTATAAGCCTCTCTTAATTTCTGTAATCTTTTTCCACTTAGTCATTCAAGATCATAAATAAGCTCTCAAATAACTTTGTGAGGTTATAGTACTTAGCAGTGTTTTTGGAGTGCCTAAATAAACAGCAAGTAGCTACTGAAGTGATTTTATTTGCATATATGCATTCATTTTGCCTGCTCATTGAAAATTCATGAAACTTGATTTAATATGATAATTGTTTCATAAATAGATTAATTAATTAGCTTTTTAGCACCTTTGGACTATGCTTGAGGGTCATCCATATTCATTTCTATGAAATATGAAAATTATGCAACACACTCCTTCCCCTAATTGACAATTATGATAGATGGATGGATGGATGGATGGATGGATGGATCTCTTTAGAACAAATAGCTTTGTTTTTAAGGTGTGATTATCGTAATCTCTCTTAGCCCGATCCACAATCTCTCTCTCTCATTCTTTCAACCTTTGTCATATATTCAGTGATATGATTGTGGAAGTGGTGTCAACCAATAAAAGACGACCCAGGTCACACATAACGTTTGGTGTGATTTCAGAGAATTCTAGCTGCTGCGCTTCTGTTCCCAGATCTCATGGCAAGCTGATGTGAGGAACAAAAAGCAATTCATATCGTTGCCAAGATTTTTGGCAACAGAAAAGAGAGAGACTGCTCTTTAGGAAAAAATTACTTTTTGCCTTTTTGTTATAAATAAAACCTAAAGCATCCAGGGTGTACTTTATACAGTGTACTATTGACTGATTTGTCACTTTATTGCGTCCACTGCCTACCTGCATCCAGTTCGTACAATCCAGTAAGTTTTAAGTCATATGACAGAGGTGTGTGTTAAAAAAAAAAAAAATCAGGTAGCCCTACAGGCAGAGCTTTATGGAGTGGTGACAACAAGGGGCCTCTGTGACTTTGAAGGTGGTGTGATAGCTGAGGCTAATCACGCTGTACCTGACAGCTTCCGAACTGATCCTTTCTATTCCTACACAAATATTTCATGGTTTTACAGAGAAAGACACAGGACTGGTGATCATGTGGACCAAAATGTCTACAATAGATGAAGACTATCCGGTGCTAATGTTGTCAGCAAAGAACAAGAGAGCATGTCTCCAGTAGGGATGGAGGGGTAGTAGAAAAAAGTTGGCTGGTCGAAATTCTGATTGTTTCTACATCGTGATGGTGGAAGGATCAGAGTTTGAGTCCAGGCAGCTGTCCTGAGAGGCGTCAGCAGTACAGACAGGTGGCAGCGTCATGGCGTGGCAAATGTTTTCTTGGCACGGCATATCTGAACGCTTTCGCTGACCGTGTTCATCTCTTCGCGGGTACAGCTTATCCACTTGGAACGGACACTTCCAGCGTGAAAATGCGCCGTGTCGCAAGACGCACTTTGTCACGTAAGGTTTGCGGAGACGTGACAGTGAGTTCGTATTGCTTCGCCGGGTCACACGGTGCCTTTAGGCTGAGGTGGAACCGACAGTTCAGGGCAAGACTGCAAGATGAACTGTGCAGGGTGCTGGAGAGACAGCATGAAATGCACAGATCGAGAGGTGGAGCTCGCCTCCGAAACACCGCCTAAGCTCTGCTTGCTTTAGTAACTCTTCTAAGGATTGTCTGTAAAGTACTAATATTGATCACATCACCTAAGACGTCTGTCCATCTTTAGTTTTTCAGACGGGCAGGATATGAGGAATTAATGTTATCTCAATGGCTTTACACGACATGGGTTGTTGTTGCTTTTTTTCCAGAAAGAGATTTAGCCTGGTCTTGACTCTAAAGGGGATTTTCCAGGGAAAACATTGTTTGGCATTATGATTTAGTCCTTTGCCAGGGTTAAGCTGTGCTCAGAAAGCTCGGCTCTATATATAAATACTCATGTGCATGTTTTGAGCCAAACACAGGATAATACAATTAGATATCATCACAGCTTGCACATCATATGCAGAAACATAAAAAAACGCACAGTTGTAGTAGAATGTGTGGTTTTCTTTTCAGGACTCCATTTTCTCCTCACATTCTTCAAATATACAGAACCGAATGTACTTTGGACATTACTACAGCTGTGCTGCCTTTAATACAGCTATACTGTGTGCAAAGAAGGCTAGAGGTCAAAGACATAATAGTGTAACATGTTTTGTTCACTGCTATCCACTGTTTTCATTGACCCTTTCAGACGTAGAGAACTGGACGTACTCTACTGCATGGATTAGTTTAACCTTGAAAGTGTAAGGGCTTTTGCATTCAGAGTTACCAGCACAGCTCTAGACTGTAGGTTGTATTTATTTCTACACCGGCTGAGCATTTTGAAAGAGTTCTTTAAAATACCTGTATCGTTTCACAGAGTTGAAAACCAGATTATACAAGCTGCATATGTGCCCTGCCTCTTAGGGAGAGTAATTTAGCTTATGTTATTAGTAATATAAACATTTTTTTTTTTGCCACAGTAATTGGTTCCCTGGAAAAAAAAAAATCGTTTTGGCAACTACAGCGGCCATGATTATTGCGATCCATATTTAAGTAATACATATTTAAATAAGCCATTGCGAGTCTTGCATTTGTGCATTAAATCAGAAATCCAAATAAAATTAGTATCCGTTTAGAGAGCTGGATGCTGGCAGGTTTTTCTTTTGTGTTTGCTGTACCTGGAGCTTGCAGGGGCCCACAGTGGTGGGCCTGGTTCCCGCTCACCGCAGGAGGAGATGGAGAAAATGAGCCACACGCCTGCCACTTGACCACAGGTAAGGCTGCGATTGATGCTCACCACCTGAAAAAACGCCAATATATATTCATTGAAAATGTCATCCGCTGCAGAATGTATAGCACGCACACCGCCAGGTCTCTCCCCTGAACCTGCAGTCAGCAAAACCGTCACCGATCACAGCTGGTGGAGCGGTGGGCAGAGTTCCTTTCTTTTACTCTCCGGCCAGAAAAAGAAAACTTGGGGTGATTGGTGACTTGAATGGTGGAGCCCTTCATCCCATGTCATGTGACCTTTTGACTGTAGACCATGCATGGTAATACCTTTCTTCTCTTGCAATTTCTTCCTAAAAGTAAATGAAATAAATGATCTTAAAAATTAAAACATTTCATGTTACTTCTCATTTTAATATGCACGTTTTTGGAATCGTTTAGATTTTGTTCGTTAGAGCTGATTTGTGGTTGTGTTAAAGTAATTTGCTTTTCAATAGATGTTGATTAACACCCGAAAGAAACAAAACATTGATTATGGAGTTTTCATCATAGCGCCAACTAGAAGTAGAGTGCAGCAAAAAGATGCAACAATGCATTAAATAATCATTATAGTTCTAGTGCAAATGGAGTGGATTTGGTACATTTATCAAAACTCTCAGAAATCAGCAGGTCATGGGCTTGGTAGTTAATTCAGCAGAGCTGTGAACTGCAAAAATGGGAAAGCAGCTTTAGTCAGTGCAATATTTCCCGTAGTCATGCCGTGGACAGCTGAGCTGCCAGAAACAAAGCCTCTAAGCTTCATGCTGGAGATCTCCCATACGAGGCCTTCTGTGGCCTGCGGCACCGATGGATCCTACCGGTGCCTGGAGTGCTGGTGCTGCCAACACACTGCTTCTACAGTCACACTGTCATCCAACGCAATCCGAGAGAAGCCAAGCCGTGTGAGACTCTGGCCACTTCACACGCACTTTCATCTCCAAATCAGACCTATATCTGCGAACTGTAGTTTTATGAGGACATGGAGGCTGTAATAAAAAAAATGAAATGAAATGGAGTGGGGAAGAAAAGAGCATGTTACTACAGTCTGTCTATAAAACCTGCCTAATCAATATCTAATAAATAAATTGTTCTGTTTTGGCTCACAGATGAGTTCTGAGTTAAAGGGGAAAATCTATCTGTCTGTCTGTCTGTCTGTCCGTCCGTCCGTCCGTCCGTCCGTCCATCCATCCATCAACAGATAGATAGATGTAGAAGTAGTAAAAACAGCAGAGTAGTCCACAAGGACAGAGGTGATTCTTCCTTAGCAGATGGAGGACCTCTATCTAAATCATCCTTTTTTTTAACTATCAATTTTATCTCCAGTACACTGCAGTGTATAAAACCCTTAAAAATTCTATTCAAAGGATCAGAGTAGGGTTAACTCCCACAGTGCTGTAAATTTATTAATGCCATAAGTTTATATATATATTTCAAGTAGCCGCTTAACATCAGACTCCCATCAACGGCCTGCTCCAAACTCTTTCCTCCTCCCACTTCCTTTTTTACCCTGCCTACCTACCTCTATCTCTCTCTGCTCCTCTCTTCCTCTCCTTTCCTCTCTCCTTTCTTGGCACTCTTTTTCTCTTCTACTCTCTTCTCTCCATCCGTTCCTCTCTCTCTCTCTCTCTCTCTCTCTCTCTCTCTCTCTCTCTCTCTCTGCTTGAACAGGCAGGTCTCCTGCAGGCCGAGGCTCACACCCACATGTTCTCCTCGTCCTGTCATGCATGCAGGCACGGTGGACCACCGCCGCACACACACCGCTGAAAATCAGTGTCTCCTACTGCTTTTAGCTGACTGACAGTGCAGCAATTAGAGAGGCACACTGTCTCCCCTGCGAGGAACATAGACAAGCCGGAGCTTACACCCCCCCCCCCCCTCAACACCATTTCTCAGTAGCACACTGTGCACAGGCACACGGTATAAGACAGTGGGGATATCCAAATATATTCCATTCTGGACTAAGAGAGGGCAGTCTTTGAGTGGATGTAGGGGATGAAGGGTTGGGGGCCTGGGGTGGTTTTGGGTCTATGTGCACTTTTAGCAATGGTCTAATTAGAAAGTACTGTAACCATTTTATATAACAAACTGTAGCAAATTATAGCAAAGGATTGGCCACTTCATTTGCAGAAAGGTTCATGTTAAAATGGTTAATATTAGTGATGTATTTCTGTGACTGGTGATATGCTTCTGTGACTGAACACCTGATCAAAATATTACATAACTGAATTTATATTTACAACATTAAGAACTTTAGTAGTACTGTACAAGTTCACAATAATTTGGGATTTCTTTATGTGATCCTAGTTTTACCCAGAACACTTACAGCAATGTGCACAACGTAAGTACATTTCAGTGCACAATGCAGATTAATGATCCAGAATGGTCTGACAACAATTTTAATATAATACTTATGAACTATTATGTTCAAACGCACTATGATCTAATCACCATAGCGATAGCGGTTCTTCATCAGAAGAGAGGAATGTCTCACCTTCAAATAATTTTATGTCTGAGACCAGTGAGTATAGTCTGACTCACCAGCAGAGCCACTGCTCTTGAATAATTATCTGCTGCATTGTTATCCAGTGGTACTTGAGTAATTCAAACGCTTACGGTAATCATTTCTTTTGATGATGTTTTAGATTTTCAAGCTTGGTGTTGTCAGGGGCCCGAAGTGATTCATCATTGTTTTGGTGCCTGGTGGTCTTGTCTGTAAGGGGAGAAGGTTTGGGAGTAATGTGATTATTTTTGATAATGAGAGGTTTTGGAACAAACCATAAATGATTATTTCACATACACTGGCAAGGATGTACATGAACGAGTTATATTAGCCCACAATATGACAATATGTAATATGAATAGCTTTTTTTGAATGATCTGATTACCTTGTTTAGATTATATTCAAGAAAATAACGATGAAATATTGGCGCAGAAATATGAATAGTGAACTCATTTGCATGATGCACTCAGCAGTTCTGCACGTGTGGGGGCGTGTTTTGGTGCACACACATGTATGTCCATGCACCTTTGCTTTATGCATTTATAGACTACATGATGTGAGGGAATTGATCCTTAGCCAGAGGGGACATGCAGCCTAGCGGAGACTAAACCCAGCGATGAAGGCAGCTCAGCCAGGACCTTGATGGATAGTGGACATCAGCAGCTGTCACAGTGTTGACCAAACTGTACCGAATCTCTGAATGGGGACCGACAAGTCTGTCACTTTCTGGTACAGACTGTGAATTGAAGACACATGGGAGGAGTCATGTCACCTTTTTCGGACCTGCTCACAAGACACCTGAACTGAACATTGAATTCCGGACCCTATCAAAGGAGACAAGGGATGAGCTGTAGGTGGTACATCCTGTTCAACAGCACAGGATCTAGTGCATCCTGGGATCCATACATTAAACGTTGTCAACTGCATTCAATTAATTCCCTGTTCTCTGTGTAATGTAAGGCATATGATACAAAAACATAAATAACTGCCTCTCAGCTGAACTGAACTCTTAGCTTGTGGATCACTCTGATATTTTGTGTGAAACAGTCAAGGAGGAGTTGTTTTGATTTCTTAAGTCATGATATATTCATAGAAAATATGATGCTAATGGGGTATTCTCTACACATGCTGGGTCTGACAGAAAACCCATCTGTTGCTAGACTCCTGCAGCAATGAAAGATCTTTATTACCTCTCCTTAGGCTAATTATCAGCCGTCACATTTAGATTCAAACTGAATATGATGCAGCATTTTTGGACAGACTCTCCAATGAGAAGACCTCCCATTCAGCTGGACATTAACCTATTGCCATCACAATTCAAATTGTTCACTATTCAGATCCTTTTTCAGAGAATGTTGGGCCAAAGAACTTCTGCTAAGTCACTCCGATCACCTTCATTATCCTAATGAACTGTCAGCTTGCTCTGAACTCCATTCTCCAGCAGCTTTGCATTTTGAGCAATGGTTGTTTTTGTGTTAAGCACCAGTCAATTTATGTGGAGTGGGGAGACTGCATCGATCGACCACACACACAACCAGCGAGGAAACATACCACTGACCAAGTCTCAATTAAACACAGAACAAACTCATTTTGGACTTGCTTTAGATTTCACTGGTAAGATAAATCAACACTCAGCATGGTAGGTCTGTGTCAGGGTAATATCTTAAAGTATATTGTTAGGTAAATTAACAAACAAAAATTGACACATAATATTTTAGATCTCAATATCCTTTTTCTTTGTGAATTATTCCTGCATTTGGAAGAGTTTTAACAAAGCAGTAAAGTCTACAAATTTCTAGTTGGTCTCAGACAAAAAAAAAGAGTTAAAATGTTCTACATTCATTGTGCAAAACTGACAATTAAAATGATAATATTTTATTTCACCAAGAACTAACTACGGTAATCTGGTGCTAGCATAATTTTCCTGTACTCAGGAGAATGGGTTGAATTTCTTCACAAAGCTCCATTTGACAGTTGAAAATTTTCTATAGACACATTTTCCCAGTTAATTAAGCCACTCAGTATTAACGATAACATATAACAAACCATACAAACTATACAGCATCAAACCCACTGAGACAATATAAAGAATCTAAGCTGGAAAGTTTCTCACTTTGTACTGAACCATTAATTACCGGTTTACTTGCAATAAATCAGTCACAGATGACT
Source organism: Tenebrosternarchus preto (assembly GCA_025802075.1). Classification (NCBI taxonomy): domain Eukaryota; kingdom Metazoa; phylum Chordata; class Actinopteri; order Gymnotiformes; family Apteronotidae; genus Tenebrosternarchus; species Tenebrosternarchus preto. The sequence goes on along the minus strand of JAOYMR010000009.1, from coordinate 8,982,725 downwards.
GAGCTACTAGACAAACTTTCAGTAAGTAAACCAGAATATTACATCCTGGGGTCACGAAGAGCCACTTGCAAAGCTGTTATATTGTCTACTCAATATTCTTGTAAATTTCCATAAGCCCTTAATAATGAAAGAAAGTATGGCTGGTACAATCATCTGTGGTTCCCTGATCAAAGCAAATGTATATTGTATGAGCCACCCTGGTTAGTATTAATAGAATTCATTTTGGGTGTTTATTCATAAAAGCTTCCCTTGACTCTGTTGTAGTGTCATTGCACTTTCATAAAGGAGCTCATGTTATAGCTGAAATAATGTCATACAGTGTACTGTGAGAGTCTTTGGTAAGCTTCGTGCACTCACTAGCCCTTCTGTGAGAAACATCACTTTACTAGAAGCATAAGGTGAATTGTTAAGCTATTAGGCTGTAGCCCAACAATTGCCATGCCCAGGTCAACTGTAGCTCTTCATCAGTTATCAGTATCTGACCACAGAGTTGCTCTTGGTTGGACGTTTTTGGGTGGTACATCACATCATAACCATCTTGACTCATTAATATGTACACTCCCAAATTTTGCATACACATTCTAGCCCAAGCAATATTAACATGGACTTGAACAGGCAAAATTTCAGTAGTTGTGCAGTAGCTGTGAAGAAAATGACAACAGAGCAACAGCAATAAAAATGGCAGACATTGGACAGAAATGTATGTAGTATATACCAAACACTGACAGAAATGTATGTAGTATATACCAAACACTGGACAGAAAGGTATGTAGTATATACCAAACACTGACAGAAATGTATGTAGTATATACCAAACACTGGACAGAAATGTATGTAATATACTGTATATCAGACTGTGAAGAGTATGTCAACACACATTTCCCAAGGATGTTTCACACATTTCCCAAGGAACAGAGTTGTCAGCAGGAATGGATGATGTTCATATTTAACATGATCCCATACAGCGTTAATTCAATTTCACTGCGAACAGTAGGTCACATCTTGGACAATATTGAAAAGGCTTCCCTCAGCTAAATAACAGTCTGTAGAACAACATAGCTTATTTTTCCAGGAGTTTAATTTTCATTCCTGACTGTGTCACATTCATAATAATAGCCCATATTGTCATATATATCCAAAATATAAGAAGCATCCTCACACTTCTAATTTATATTTCATCAACAAGACATAACGACATTAGAGTTAAAGCATTAAAGTGTTTTTCAGTGTACATAATGTCAGCTCCCACTTAGAAATGATGTAGGCTGCCAAACCAATGTCCTTAGTATACCATTCCATGTAAATTAATCATCCTCACTGTAAACCAGCCAATCAGAACAGAGTTCATCAGATTATTCATGAACTCACTGAAAAAGGAAAACATCTTGTTTCATTCTATATCATAGATTTTAACTGGGAATGAAACACAAAATAGGAGCAATTTTGCCCTGACCAGAATTACATACTTTATATAAAGGCATGAGAGAACAATTTAAGAAACTAAATAAAACCATTATAAGGCACCTTTAACAGTTTCTGTACATGCATTTTTTAAAAACTAAAGTTTTATTGAAAAGGTTCTTTGATGATGGCTTTTGAATGAAACATTCAGACATTTTAAGTTTTACGTCACCCTGGGAAAGCAGAACAAAATGTAAAAAATAAGTAATTTAATGAAATGACATAGTAGTCTCAGCTGGAAAGAGACTCATTTTCAAAGCTACTAGGTTACAGGCTCAAATGGCTTTCTAATACACCAATAAAATAAATGTGAGAGACGTGTATAGTCTTATTTTAACTGCACTGTACCTGCTGGTCTTGTATTAACTGCATTGTGCCATTGTATCTTTTCATAGCCCCCCTGCCAGTAGATATATGCTTACAACAATGAATATCAGTGTCCTGTGTAGCAAAAAGTATCTGGATGTGAAATCTGAGATTTTTGTGTTCTATTCTGTTGTTCATCACTATCTAAAAAGAATATGATTCTGCCCCAGCCTACTGACTTTGATTAATGCAGTGTGACAGATTCTGAATGCGCTCAGATATTGAAAATGTAAATGACAAGATTATGGTTTACAAGACCTTTTTTTTTTTTTTTTTTGGCCAGCCAGAAATATTAAAAAAATTCTCCACAGTGAAAGTTATCACATACATACGTAAGTATTGGCACTCTACAATGAGCATTTACAGAGAGAGGATAAAGCTATGCATACTGGTCAGGAGAGCAGGATAGAAACTAGACTCCTTTCCATCCCTTCCTGGAAGCTTCTGTTGAGCTTTAGGCTTCTAAGCTGCAGTGTTCTTTTGAGCAAGTAGATACAGAGGAAGGATGCTCCTACTCCTTAGAGGGTGTTTGATGTATATTAGGTGTAAGTCTTTGTATTGTTCACTCCCTGTATGCTTCATTTAATAAAACTATCAAGAAGTTTATTATCAACACTCCTTCATCTCATACTGCATAAACCCTCGCCTTGTGCAAAAAGACTCAAGATCAAATCCTCAGCACCTGTGGTTCTTTAAAGCTGAGGGACAGTAAACCAACCATCTGTAGTTTTGCAGGCGCATAACATACAGCAAGGGTTTGGAGAGCACATGGAAAATGCAGCCATAACTGTAGTCTGAAATAGCCCTGGTTGGCTAACACCGCATGGGCAGATGCTTCCTGTCAGCTGTGAAAATTAAACCCAGTTGAGGCCAGAGCATCTCGTAAAGATGCTGCAAACATTTTGACCAACAGCAAATTGCAAATGTGGGAAGACTGGTGGGAAGATATGAGGTTATGATGTAACTCTTCGGAATAAGATGCATAAAAAAACAAAACAAATGTAGAGTACATGTAGGTTCACCCAAAAAAAGAACGGGGGAGTTATTGGAGTAGGTCATGTTTCAAAATGACTCTGGATAATGAAAAATGTGAATCACTTTACAGTACAGTAATCTGAATATATTCATAAGTCACAAAATAAATACATTATAATAACTGTACGTATTTAAAATTTTATAAATTACATTTTATTTTTTAACTATTGTTTGAAGTACATTACAGATTAAATACATTTTGTGGAGATTTGTTATCTTGATTAGTAATCAAGTCATTAGTTTGATTATAGTATAGTGGATAACCTCTTCCACTGAGTCACATGATGTACGGCTCCACTTCACCTGCATTTTCCTTTCATTAACTGATTGTCGGAAAAGGCTTTTAAATACGGTAAGTAATACTGTCCCTGGAATTGGCAGGGATCAAGAGCTCCTGCATTTTAATCTAATCAAGTCTCTATTCAAAATATTCTAGAATGTCTCTCCCTTCCTGATTTGCTGTGCCACTGTATCCATTTGATTCCTAAACCACGGCAAGGCACAAAAGAGAGCAAAGCTCTGTTGGGTCTGCACAAACCTGACCTCCTTTGAGGAGTAACAAATACCAGAGGTATCGCTGTGTGTCACCCGAGCAGGGCCCGGGGGAGGGAGAGGTTGGTTGGCTCAGGGTGTGATGGACACGTGGGTTTGAGTGAACACTGGTCGCCTGCAGCGTAAGATAAGTCTGCATTGATAATTGGGCCAACACCCCAAGGATGGAAAACATGCAAACATGACATGGTATTATTCCATGTCAGGGCTCTTGCTCTTACAGGCCAGAAGATATGTGATCACAGGGGGGGTGGCAGAGGCCTCCAATCAGTCTGTCAGGGGAACAAAGGCATGAAGTGAATATGTCAATTATTCAGTGACCTGGTGTCTGTGGGATCATCGTTTTCTAGGGATTCTAAAAGAGATACAAAACTAATACAAGAAGGATACCGGCAATGTTTTGATGCCTGCTGTTCGCTTGTGTAATTGTATTATTATCGGTGTTATAATGTATGTTTCTAAAACAGATTTTAAATGTATAATCCAGGTTAGGTATGTATTTTTTAATCTATATGTTGCCTGCCTGTAGAGGTTCTGCTGTGTGCTGTCTAGCTGTGCTCTGTCCTTATTTGTCCATTGCATATTTAATAAATAACAGAACTGTAACAACGGTGCAGAAGGAGCAGAAGGCAGGGCTGGATTTAAAGGGGTTTTATTCTCCATCACAAAACAAAAGCAAAGTAGCGAAGAGATAGCAGGCTAGCAAGCAGCTTCATGAAGGAAGGCTTTCCTTAGCTTCACTGAGCAAATGTGTAGGGAGGACGGGCCAGACCTGTGGGCTTAAATGTGCAACAATATTACTGCCTAATCACTGGGTGATAGGGAATGACAGGGCATGTGTGTGTGTGTGTGTGTGTGTGTGTGTGTGTGTGTGTTTGGAGTGGGCGTTTCCTTGAGTCTGGGTGCCCGGCGAACTGTGACAAGAACATGTTCTTGTTTTGGGTCAGTGAAGACTCTATGTAGTTAAAAAACAAAGTTCTTACAAAGTCATAGCAATGTTTTTTTTTTTTTTAATTATTCATTGATAGGTTTGCGCCCACAAAAATATATATATGAAATACTCAGGTTAAAGTAGTTTAAGACAGCAAACCAGGGGTCAGTGAGAGTGATTTTGCTTCCTCTAAAATGTACTACATTAAAATAACTACTGACATCTCCAGGAAGCTGTTTCATTCATCCAAATGCAATTGTTCGATTCTTAGCCACACATTATATTGTTCTAACCTTGGGCGTTATCAGCATCCAATAAGACGGCCCTCGTCTGAGTTTCCTATTTGTTCAATCTGTATTAGGGCAACGAAAGCAATTTCTTTATGTTATTGCTGATGACTCGGCGTGCTGCATTTTGATCCGTCTCCACAGAAACAAGACAATGATGAATGTCAGCCAATGGGTGGAATGCAAATCATCTTGAAGGACTCTGTTGCATTCCAATTCACCGGCGGCCACCAGCCAGCCCCCACGGAGTGGCCGATCCACGCAGAAACCGTCGTCGAGGAGGGTGTAGTCATGGAGAGTGTCATCAGAGAGGCTGGCCATCGTAAAGGCTGGCTCCACAATGGCACCATGTGTCATTCAGGTGATATCAGTTAGGAATTTCCCCAACCTGCATGCCTTAAAAGCTTATAAAAAACATATCACTTACATTTGTTTTTTTCCACACTCCTCTCTCAGGCTTGTCCATACCCCCCTCAACCAAGGCTCACATTTCTAGCTTATACATATTGAAATAAATAAATAAAAACTCCATCTTGCTGAAATATCAGAACTGTATTTCCTTCTAGTATGAAGTCGTCCCTGGGGTTGGGTATAGCTATGCAATGGTGAACAGCCCTGTGGACACGTATCATTGAGAGGCTCTCATCATAATCGTGAGGAAGCTGCAAAACCACCTCGGCCTTCGGTTGAAAACATGGTCCACTCCCTTCAGTGGAGTGTCCCATTAGTTCATCACCGAGAGCTGCATGTGATGTGCACTGTAGTAGCCCTCTCGAAATCTTGCTCAACAGATCTGCCATGCAGAATAAAGTAGACTGTCTGACAGAGCCTATTCTCCATTATTCGTCTCCTAGGTAGGCAGCCCTAAGTGGGAGCCAGTCGCTGTGGTGCTTTTTTTTTTCCATAAGGGGCCAGTAATCGTTTAGACATGTTGCGCTTGGGCACTTTGTAGAAGAACCCCATGTGAGTTGTCAGTGCATATTAACATTAAAAGCACTTTCACTTTTTCAACAGCTTGAACCATAGAAGACCTGTCTGCAATTATTACTATGGCACCAACAACACAAAAGAAGGCTCAGCTATTATTAAAGTGACACTAAAAAACAACCCGCTGCACTGAAGTATACTGCCACTAATGCTAGCAGTTTAGCTGTAGAGAGTTTGTTTTGCTCTGTTCTCTTTGTCTTCTTATGTAGGGGGAAGTCAATGAGCATGGAGACAATTAGCCACATAGTCCTAAGCTACATTACTCCATTGTCTTGGTACAGAAACACAAAGGATGTGTTACGGATCACAGAGCACAATAAAAAAGTGATCATTATGGATAATTATCCAATTTCACTTGCTGAGGAAGAATTTTTACAGTTAAGTGGTGCTACCATGTTCTCAACTAGAGACCTCACAGATACATGGAGAAGAACAAGCAGTTGCTTTTACATCCTCCCTGACAGCTGCTGAATGGAAGTTCATAGAGAAGGAAGCATTGTTATGTGTCTAGACAACAGAACCTTGGACAACTTACCTGTAGGAAACTTAACAATGCTCCTTGCTACCAAAGGCAAAGGATGTGCTAGTTTACGGTCAGCACACCAGTCTGCTTTGCTTCAACTAAGATATTATTTAGGGGAATGGTGATAATACTCATATTTCTCATTTCATGTCTTACCTCCAGCTCATGAAGACAATTCAGACGTGGAACACGAATCTCAGACGGAGAACCCATAAAACGTTCTGCACCTTTCACCATCATGCTGATGACTGGTTTTGTCTTCTCTTCCTTACCTGGTCTTACCTACTACAATACACCCATATTACAACATGAGACATGACCTTTCTACTCATGGCGTGTAAGCGCTTCAGCAAAATGACAGAATAATTGTACCCAGGGGTGTAGTGTCACATTTTGGGAGGTGAACACAGTTGTGTGCTCTAGGCCCCCTCCGCCCTACCTTCTTCCCCTATGTCTCTTTTCAAGAAAATAAAGAAACAGGAAAAAATAGATATTTACAATATCTATATATAACAACTATTAAATTCTAACATATAAAATTTAATTTTTTCTTTATATTGATTAACTTTACGTCAATTACTTTTTATTTTTTTTTTTATCCCTACCCC
>JAOYMR010000009.1:8946453-8970653 GCA_025802075.1 Tenebrosternarchus preto | reverse complement strand
CCCCCCCCCCCCCCCCCCCCCCCCCCCCCCCCCCCCCCCCCCCCCCCCCCCCCCCCCCCCCCCCCCCCCCCAGGGCGCTCATCATGTCATCTCCTTCGCCACATAGCTCTGCGTTGTTCGAAGTGTCACCTCTGTGCCATGGATGAGTTCCGCTCTATCGGCCTCAGTGCCAGCTGCCGTGAGGTTGGTTGGCGCGGTGAGTTGAACATGTTGTTGCATTAAGGTAGCACCATAGCGATAACTCTTCCTCTGCTGGCGAAATACCGGGTGCTCGTGCCAGGCCATCGCGCTCAGCTCCGCTGCCAACGCGCTTATCTGCTCTCCCTGTAGCCTCCTCCTCTCCAAAAGCAGCTGCTTGATAGATATGGCCGACATCGGGTGCCCAAAATCGCTGTTGGAAGATCACTGTCAACTCCGTAATGTCATCACATTGTTCCGGCTTCAGGTCCGCATGCACCCGCATGACTGCCCCTCCATTGCCCCTCCATGGTGACAGTTGTAGTGTGGTAGGTGGATGAGCGCCATCTGTGTCATCTCCGTCACCCCTCTTGGGCCATGAGCTGGCTCTCCACACTCACCCTGGCAGCATCTAACAGGGCACAGCGCAGGCATAGCATTCGGTACCCCCTTCCTTCAGACCGACTTCTTCTTCACTGTGTGCTCTCGAGTTCCTTCAATGCGCCGCTCGAGTCATCTCAATTCGGCAGCCAAATCCCACTTCTGACACCAGTGTAGCGTCGGCAGTAAACAAGACGCAGAACACATTTTCTGCTCGAACAACAGCTCTTTATTTGTGACAGCGCAGCCTTTAACAACGCGTGCGCACACAGCAAACAAGCAAGCAGAACGAGCCTCACTGCTACGTGAAAGACAGAGAGGGAATTACCAAAAGCACACACCACACGAAGACTGTAACCCCTACCAACACTAATTGACTACAAAATGACATGAATAAATAAACCAACACATACACTCCACACAACAGGGAAATAACATTTAACATGAATTTTTAACTAAATTACATCTGCAGAAAGGGACATGCTCCCTGCTCTTCATATGGACACTGACGGGCGACACAATACAGAACAGTTGTTGAGTCTTTTTCTTACACAAGCACTTCCTCGCCATTTTCATCAAAAGCAATTACGGACATTTATAATGCTCAGTGTGCACTACATGTATGTGTTCAAGCTAGGTTCTGGGAAGCCATTAACATAAACACAGATGTGAAGCCTTACTGCAGTCCTCAATGATGGGGAAATCTAAAGGAAATGATGGCTTCTTGTGTACTGTGCTTTTTTTTTTTTTAAAAAAAGAATTGCTACTCTCAGCTGGTGTTATTTAGCTGTCTGTCTATCCACACCATAACAGTAACATCAGTTCCATTAATACACACCCCCTTCACACCCCTCTGCCTCCATCCCTTTCTTTATGATAATGCCTCCCAAAGGCTGATTATGGGCTCAGCAGTTGTAGGTTAAGCTGTCTTATCTGACAAAAATTGCTTCTGGTTGATGATATGACCATATTGGCCATGGGTTCATGCTCAAGATAAACAGTCTGCAGGCACTTGTTTTTTTTTTCTTGATTGAAGCGGTAAGCACATTCTAGAATGTTAACCTGATTCGCTCCTGATTAGATGTGACGGAACAGGTCCTCGAGGGTCAGCGCTGTCACTTTCCTATGACGTCATCACTATCTCATCAAAGATCAGTTTTTTTTTTTTTTTACAATTCTGAATGCATTTACATGTAGCATGAATTTGACAAGGGGAATGTAAATATAATTTTAGGTACACACATAAAATATAAGAAAATCTCAAATTTCTATCATTTCAACACTGGTAATAATATTTATTTAATCTTTAAGCAAGTAAAATAAATAAAGAAATTCCTGGGGAGTAACTTTTGCGAAGTAAATTTCAAACAAGACCCGGAGACAGAGGTAGCTAGTGTTTCCCCTTTATCGTCATGATTCCCATGGCGCTAAGAGTCATGCAGTTTTGCTTTTGTTGTTATTTCATTTCTATTTCTGCCCTTGTCTCGTGTTTTATATACTCATGGCCTACATTGGTTTCACCTGAGTCCCATTTCCTCTGATTCGTTTGGATCTGTACACCCCCATGTTCTCCTGTCTGGTTTGACGGTCATTGTGATTGCTATCACCGCTTCTGCTGTTCATGATTTCATTGGCGCTGTTATTGTAATCCTTGTTTAGCTTCCTCTCCTTCGTTTTGCTTTGCTCTTTTGGTTGCGATGGTACCTCCCTCCTCTCCTCTCTCCCATTCTCTACTCCTGGCGAGATCGAACACGTGACTGGTGAGATGTTGTTTTGAGCTCTGTGTTTTCCCATGTGCTTAACTGTTTTACTTTACGCATGTTGCCACGCCCCCTCATTAGCTCTCCCGTCTGTGTCACATGTATTGTACTTCACCCTTATTTTCTGTCTCTGATTCTGGGTTATTATTATTATTTCTACTTGCATTGTTGTGTGTGGTCTGCTGTCATTTGTGTTTGTTTGCACTTATGGGTTTTACCATTTAACTTCATTGTTTATTCTTCATTTTTGTTTATCATTAAAACTCTGTTCTTTGAAACCTGCAACCTCCACTCCTTTTCATCTCATATGTATCACACTACTTTGATATCTGGTTTTGTTTGTGATTCCCCGCCACATGATACTAGACATAAGGATAAGGATGTGACATAATGTCATAAGGATTTTGGACTTGCCCTCAAAAACATCACTAATCTCCCAAAATGTGCCTCACCTCGCCTCACCCAGCCTCGCAGCTAGCAGTCCTTATAATTCATATTTTTTTAAAAAAGAATAACCCACTGATACTCTTTGAACATAAATGCCTCCCGCCTTTTATTAGCCTCAGCATTAACAAAGCGCTCAAAACTCATCCAAAATAATCCATGACCCAAACAGTACCATATGGTCACTTACTGTTTATGTTGGAGTTCTTGGACTGTGGAATTTATTCTGCAAGAAAAACAGTGTTAAAGTAAACCATCCTAACAGCGTAAAGTCCTCAGTAAACGCGAGGAAGAGCTAAACGTTTCCTGTCCATGCTGCGTTATCACTGACGTTAAACGTCATTTGAGGGGATCTTGATATTGGGACTGTCCACACGTACACACACATAATACAAACACATAAATAAAAAAATGGTCCCGTTTCATGATGACGCTGTTACTTTTTATATCTCTGACCCGTTTAGCTGTAAAGGTTGAATTTAATATTTGACAAGATTGTGTCTGACAGTGAACCATTTAAGCAGACACTGGTTGTTAATGTGTTGTGTGAAAAGAAGTATTTCATGCAAAAAGGTCAGTGGTGATCTGTTGTATTTAGCAAACGCTGATACCAGCAGATCCAGCACACACTACCAGCTTCTGAGATTACTGCCTGTATCTATATTTGATAAAGTTTGTGAGCTAAAGCCATATGGCACCACACGCTAGGATTATTACCCCCCAGTGAAATGCAGATCTGTGTCAACAATGCTAGATCTAAATTACTTTAGGCTGCTGGATCTGAATTTAACAATAACTGGATGGATGGGAATAGGCTACAAAGAAAATGGGTTGCATTCACATTGTATCTGGATGGTCAAGTGCCATAGATTGAATAGTTAAGGATAAAATTTGTATTTTGTTTTGAATTTGTAAACACGAATAGACAAGGTTTACCCAGAGTATCCATGACAATAATATCCACACTATTAATCTCATGTAAAGAAATATATATATAGTGGATGCACGGGTCTCCAAGTTAAAACAACAGCTTCCGAGATAAGATCCAAACATGGCGAAATGGCCAAGTGGCAGGATAATTGACGTAATTCTGTATTATTAACGTCCACATTCAATAATCATCAGCCGCTGGTTGCAAAGCAAGGTAGAGAAGCAGAATCATGTTCCCCGGCGGAGAGAAGGGGCCTTGGTACCCATCTGGCATTCAGATCTTCAGTGCTCAGCTGGGACACAGTAAGAAGGGCTCAGTCTTACACCAGTGGCCTTGTTCTTCCTCTCTCTTCACATTGTGGATTCTGGACTGGAATGCAGAAATGCTCCATGCATGAAAAAAAGAAAAATGTGATTCATTGTGTCTATAGGAAAGGAGTGCAATCTTGTAACAATTTCGTAACATGATGTTGCTTGATTAACTAATTCCCCTGCCTGATCTAGTAATTGCATGTTTGAAGCTATTTTTTTGAGAGAAGGGAGGGGGAGATTTGTATGTGTTGTGTACATACAACAGCTCCGACACAGTGGGCCCTGTTTTTGCAGGTGTGCGAAGACTTGTCCTATACCTTAGGCAGAGTACACACTGCACAATTTACCCTAGAATTTTTAATAGTATTCATTTGAATAATTTATTTATTTTTTTTTGTGGGAATGCAGCCATATCACCCATCCCGTTCAGCACCACACCTGCGAACCAATTAAACCCGGCTTCGTTCTCTCGCCAGTCCAGGGGACACCTCTCATGTGCATGATCGCCTTCGAGCGGAAGTACAATGCACGGATTTTACAAAGCAGAAAGTGGAAAGTCTGCAGAATATAAAAAAGGACAGCAGCAAGGACGAAAGGAAAACAACCCTGGCACAAAGGACCATGCGCAGAACACCAACAAGCAAGCAGCTTTGCTCTCTGGTTTTGTTTGTTTCTTTCCTTGTGTTTAGTTGACACACCTCTCTCATAGTGCAATTCAAAAACAAATAACAAGAAAATCAGGACAATCCCCTTTGCCATTTCTGTGATGACGCTATGTAAAGCAAAAAGAGATTTTGGAAGTGAAATTATTACATCTGTGCTCCATTTTCCTTCTGGCTTAGGAGTCTAAGACAAACTAATATTTGTGAAGTGTGGTTTGGTTATTTCTGGCTGGGTGAGTTGCCTGAAACAACAGGGAGGTTCGGTATAAACGATGTGGGGTAAGCGAGGTGACATCGTGCTGTTTCCTCAGAGCTTTGTGCTAAGAAAACTTCTGCTTTAAACCACTTGGGCTCAGAAATCTAAAACCCGATATTAGAAGTTTTTATAAATTTAGAAGTTTTGATAAAGCTGGTAGGTGTTAGCACAAATAAAATAGATATTGGAAAAGCATAGCAGTTACACTGGGTCATGAAATAATGCTCTTGACAAACATAATTATGACATATTAAAAGGATGAAATCCCGATGGTCCTAGAACAAGCATATTTTATTGCATTCACCTAATATGCTTTTACGAAGAACATGTGGTAAATATAATGCAAATATAATGCATTTGGACACACTTGATTATATAAATGTTTGCTTTTCATATTTTAAGAGCATTTTATGTCCTGATCTAATGGTAATCTAGTGGCTAATTATATACTTATATTCTGAATTTGTAATAGGAGGAACCAGTTTATATTAGAAAAAGCAGATGTTTAAATCATAATCATGGGGTTTTAAACTTTCAAGAATGTAGATCAGTTCTTTTTCTTTGAGTACTCTGAGTATTTATTGAGTCCTTATTTCTTGGCAACATCTGATGCCCTGTTTCTGTGGAAACCTTGTATACTTCAGTGCAATTTTAAATATCTCTGCATCTCTTACAACAGTACACTGCAGATACTTACCTAAAGTCTTTATATTGCTATAACCCTATCCACAAGGCTCACAGGTCTAAAGCCAAAAGGTCATTGCATAAAAGAGTACTGTTATAAAGTGTCATATTTTGCCAACATAACTCAGATGATTAAATTACTTACAAAACAATCCATTAACAATACAAAAGAAATCACCAATGACCAACAAAACATTCTAAAGAATAAAGAAAAACAAACAACAATTCTTCTTACTTTCCTCCCTGACATAAAACAGGAGACAACAGGCCAAAAAAAAACAAACAACAAAACAAAAGAAACAAACAACCAAAAGAAACAAACAACAAAAATACACACACAAGAAGTTAACAATGGACAACCTCTTTATGACTGCCGTAGAACTACAAAAGTATATAGGATGTTGATCAAACTAAACTACCTTTTAGGAGATCATATCTCTGCTACAAAAGGCCTATTGTGTTTTACAAGTCTCTAATAGACCATCTCATAAAACTCTATGTAAGAATCTTACAGCTACATCATTCTAAACATACTTGAAATGGTGCTACTTAAGAACCTACAGTAAATTTCAAACTCACAAAGGTCCCTCACAAAGGAACCTACGGATAGCAACAGTTATGTGGTGCTACAAGGTTACAAGGTGCTAAAAGTAACTAAAAGTGTGTCTGAGTTGAGATTACTGTTCATCATGGGGCTCTGACGCGTCTGACTTGACACGAGTATTTAACTAGTGGTTTAATGATTTATTGACCAGCCACGATTCCCAGTCCAAATTTATATTATATCATTCACATGATATAATCAGCCACTTGTAACTAACCCCTTCTCTTGGATGCAATGCAAAAGAAACTGAAGAAGCAGAGACACACACAAAACAAACTCAAAATAACAGAAAAATACAATAAATATTTTCATTGCCACAATACATTAGTTATTTTTATTCAGAACTTTAGAACCTCATTCTACAATACTCTGTAAATACTAAATACTCTTTAAAACATCATCATGGTCATTATGAGTCTGCCTGAAAGCTCTCATCAAAGTAAAAGATTGAAGGTACTTTGAAGACTATAAAATGTAAGATAGTCACTATTGTGGCATTTTAATGCTTTGACACATTCACTGTATTTCTGAAAGTTATAAAATATTAAAAAATAAACAAAAAGCAGTGTCCAAACTTTTGACTGGCACTGTATTCGGCCATGTCAGGCTGGAAACTGGTTGGACACACTCTCATGACTTTTGGACATGTATAGTCACATAGTTTTAGACAGAAGAGAATATGCTTTAAGTCATAAAAAATAGGACCTTGCATGCTCTTTGACTGCTAGTTTGGGGAAAATAAAGACCTACAGAAAATAATACTGTACTAAACTACTAATTAATCTATAAATACCATAAACATATGATAGGTTCACTCCACTTTTTTATTGTTTACCCTTACACTACATGATTCTGTAAATTCTAACACTGTAGCTTCTGACTAACAGCTAAATTCCTTACAGTAGTTAAAATTCTCTAGGTTTGCAAGCAACTGAAAACCATTTTAAAATGTCTCAAAGATTGCTTTTTCAAATTTTACCCCTGGTTACAATGTCAGAGTCTAATCAGCTCATGCGTAAAATGAATGTTAGGGATGATACAGTGTGTGAGAGAAACGCCAGAAACTGCTCTCAGAACAAACATATCTAGAAGTGAATTATATCCACCTAGCCACCCACCTAGTCACCCACTTACCATTGTTTATGGATCAGTAAAAACAACAAAGCCCTCTGCCTGCATTACTTTTGATACGTCATTAAAGCGTTACTTTGAAGGCCATTTTAAGGGAAAAGTTGCAGCCAGATAGGATGAGGAATACATCTAACAACCAGAACTAACACAACCCTAGGACAATGATAAAAACCCAGATTGTGCTAAAAAGTTATTGTTTGTGTTGTGAACTGCTATCACTGCTTTGCCCCCAAAAACACACCACTAAAGAATACCTTCATGGCCTCTGTCCAACAGTAGAAAAGACTAGAAAGGCAATGTTTGTATACAGGGGTACTCTATCCTTTTTGGGCATTGAAGCATTTGACTCTGAATGTGATTTGTGTATGTGTGTGTGTGTGTGTGTGTGTGTTTTGGGCATTATTTTTGCACTCATTCAAAACCTCCTCACAAAATAGTATTATTGATACCATGCCGTAGTGCACAGTGTGCAAACCCTACAATTTTCTATTGCCTGATTTACGGTGTAATCATACCTTCGATTTCCAGCCTTTCAAAGGGTGCGCTCATTTATTGCAAACCTTCCTGAGGTGTGGAAGATCAGCATGCACTGTAATTGAAGAAGGTGGGGTTGCTAGTCCATTATAATTTGTGTGCCTGATTTCAACATGCCCTCCATCAAGATTCCCAGTATATTGCATCAGGAAAGTAGCTTTCTCTCTAAGTCTTCTAGCATGTTGTTCTTTAATTTATTTTATTTTTTAATTTTTTTTCCCCTTTGGAGATTACACCTAAGGAATGGTTTGCCATTACTGTTCACAAACAAATCTCTTACTTTAATACTGAGGCACTTCATCGAAGGAAATGCTTTGTGTGGCAGTTTTGAAGTACCTGAAGTCTATAGATGGTGTCTCCCTTACCTCTACATCGCACAATGAACTGAAAAACCACAGGATGTAATGTTAGGAAACAGGCACAAAAAAACCTCTTTCCACCGATTAGCAGGTGAATCATTTTTTCCCCAGAAAGTGGCAATTTGCTGCATTGTTAAAATGTTCCAAGCACCACGTTCCTTTTGCTATATAGTACCTAATACCTGTGGGGGCACGAAAAAAGTAAACTGTTAAGTTGGGACTAATTTGTGTGACTCCTGGCTGATTCTGCCACCTCCCAGCAGGTCTTTGGTACAGGTAATGAGGAAAGATTAGCTGCCATCTGCATGGGTTAAAAACCCTGCTAATGGTGAGATTCTGGTCCCTTTTTGCCACTATGAAAAGTGTCATAGTCAATTAGACACACAGAGTTCGACACTGCAGAAGACTGTTGAGGTGATTACGGGTTCATTTTTAGGGGCGACAGTTATTTCTTTGGTAGGTTCATGGAGGATCTTGCTGGTGATGTTTTGTGTGTGCAGTGTGGACTTGTTGTACTGGCTTGTACACTGTCTTGCACGCAAGATGTGGTTTTACTCGTATCTCAAACGAGGAGGTTGAATTCATGCAGAGAATCACAGAGTTTGTATTATTGCATTATGGAAGCATAGCCAGACTGAATGTTTTCCACTTTTGTATTTTCGAGAATAGCTGAAAAGAAAGTTTGCAAAATGCGGTAAATATAGAACACGGCAGATCCGTTCTGAGAAAAAAAAACCCACCAACAACCATGAGCATGTTGTAGTTCCATATGCCATGCCACAGAGCTCTTCATGATGGATTTTGGAAAGCTGGAGCAAAGTACATCCATCTGGCCCTATGATGAAAACCACACTGGGTTTGTTGCATCAACATTTTTTTTTTTTGCTTCAAAAAAGTAAAAGCTAGCTCTATGCTTCTTTGCATTGCCAATGTATTCAAATTGCAATTAAGTGTGTAATTTTTTTTTCAAGCAACCTATCGTAATTAGACAGCTCCTTGTTTTCATTCTGTGGGCCAATGGATGGTGAATAATGTCTAAGATTAAGAGCTTATGTAAATTAACATCCAACTGGACAACCCAGTCCATGTTACACCCCTCACATTTGTGTAAATATTTTATTATATATTTTCATGGGACAACACTGAAATTATTTCACTTTGATACAATGTAAAGTAGTCAGTGTACAGCTTGTATAACAGTGTACATTTGCCGTGCCCTCAAAATAACTCAACACACAGCCATTAATGTCTAAACTGCTGACAAGGAAAGTGAGTACACCCCTAAGTGAAAATGGACAAATTGTACCCAAAGTGTCAATATTTTGTGTGGCCACCATTATTTTCCACCACTGTCTTAACTCTCTTGGGCATGGAGTTCACTAGAGCTTCACAGGTTGCCACTGGAATCCTCTTCCACTCCTTCATGACGACGCCACAGAGCTGGTGCATGTTACAGACCTTGCACTCCTCCAACTTCCATATGAGGAAGGCCCGCAGATACTCAATAGGGTTTAGGTCTGGAGACATGCTTGGCCTGTTCAGCACCTTTACCCTCAGTTTCTGTTGGAATACTGCCCTGCGACCCAGTTTCAGAAGGTAAGGAAACATGCTCTGCTTCTGTATGTCAAGTACATGTTGGAATTCATGGTTCCCACAGCCGGCAGCACTCATACAGCCCCAAACCATGACACTCCCACCACCAAGCTTGACTGTAAGCAAGACACACTTGTCTTCGTACTCTTAACATGGTTGCTGCCACACAGGCTTGATACCATCTGAACCAAATAAGTTTATCTTGGTGTCATCAGACCACAGGACTTGGTTCTAGTAATCCATGTCCTTACTTTGCTTTGTCTTGAGCAAACTGTTTGCAGGTTTTCATGTGTATCATCTTTAGAAGAGGCTTCCTTCTGGGACGGCAGCCATGCAGACCAATTTGATACAGTGTGCAGCGTATGGTCTGAGCACTGACCTCCTTTAACTTCTGCAACAATGCTGGCAGCACTCATACATCTCTACATCTAAGCCTCTGCATATGACACTGAGGACGTGCACTCATCTTCTTTAGTCGACCATTGGCGAGGTCTTTTGAGCCACAACAATGCTTTTTTTCACATCCTCAGAGAGTTCTTTGCCATGTGATGCCATATTGAACTTCCAGTGACCAGTATGAGAGAGTGTGAGAGCAATAACATCAAATTGAATACACCTGCTCCACATTCACACCTAAGACCTTCTAACACTAATGAGACACATGACACCAAGGAGGGAAAATGGCTAACTGGGCACAATTTGGCCATTTTCACTTTTGTACTTTGGGTTGTACTCACTTTCATTGCCAGTGGTTGGGTTGTGTGTTGTCAATGGCTGTGTGCTGAGTTATTTTGAGCACAGCAAATTTACACTGTTATACAAGCTGTACACTGACTACATTATCAAAGTGTCATATCTTCAGTGTTGTCCCATGAAAAGATATAATACAATATTTACAAAAATATGAGGGGTGAGATACTGTATTTTAGCAGCAAAATTATAATATTATAAATGTATAGTTGTCTGTTGTATAATTACACTGATTTTGTTGATTGTATTGATTGCTGTTTAAACAATGATTGCAATTAAAAATGCAAATTTTATTTTAAAATTTAGACAACAATTTCAACTCTTTTTAATTTTTAACTTACACAATGGCATAAACATTATGAATAATATGTCATCACTGAAGTTCCTGAACAAGGTACTTAATGTTTATGCATACAACTAGCCAAATGTGTCTCAAGGAGAATGTGACTTTGCTGTAAGGCTCTAAAGGCTCAGGAGTTATTTACCCCAAGAAAAGTGCCCTAATGCCACATGTTCAGTCTGAAATTTGATTACTTTTCCCAAAGTAACCCATATTTTACAAAAATGAAAATCTAATTAAATGTAATCTTTTATACAGCTGTTGCAGCTGATTGTGCTTCTGTAAGGTTGACTTGACCCTGCATTTAGTTACAGAAAATCAACAAAAAAAGAGTCTGAGCCAGATAACAGAACAACCAAATCTGAACTTTATTTATTGTTTCCAAACTTTTTTTTTTTTTGCTAAATTCAAATATGTTTATAGAATTTGTCACATGACAGGGTAATTATATTTTACATTAATTGTATATCACTTATTCATAAATAAGGCTGTTACACTTAAAATTAGTGCTAACATACTTCTAAAATTGTTTCTAAAATCTACATTTGTTTAATGTTGTGTTATGTGGCCTACACTCATTGCACTTTAGGAAATGTATATTAAAAACGAAAACATCACACTACATTTTAAGGATTAGCAGAGTAGAAAATAAAAAGGTTAAGTCATCATTGTTTGCATGGACAGTAGAGTAGTTGGAGTGATTGTTTTTAGCATATTCAGTGCAAATGAGGAAATGAAGATTTGCCATCATCACTGAGACACCCCTTTTAAACTTGAGCATTTAATCAATCAAACTTATCTGTAGCACAGAAGCCAACGGCCTCGCTCCTGGACAAATTCATCAAGATTATTCATAATGAGAAAGCAGCTCACTGAATCAACACACAGCTGTGGAGGAGCTGGGATTTTCTGTGTTTGTTTAATAGTGTTTTGTTATCATGCTTGTCTACCCACAATGCCCTTCACTCATGTCTTTCACTTTCTTTTGGTCTATTTCACTCTGTGACGCATTTTTTTTTCTCTCCCCGTAGAGACTGTAACTATACAACAGGTCAGTCTGACCTTCGTTTTTCCTCTGGAACAGGCATGTGTCTAGCTGCTTTTAGTCTCAGAATGCATCGACATGTAGCTTGTAAGCTTTGCTTCTCTGAGATGTTCAGTCGTAGCAGAGCAGAGGAATGTACGAGCTGAAAAACAATTCTCGAGTGTGCAACAAATCACTGTGAGTTTATGCCAAGGACAGAGTGCTAAACTTTCACAGCAAGTAACTCCAGCGATGCTGGCTGGAGCAGGGAGGATGAACACTGGAGTATCTGACCTCTGGCACAGTCTGTGCTCTCACATCGTGTACTACATAATGAAGTGGTCTGTGCTGACAGCATACACAAACTGACAGTGACCAGTTTAGCATTCGCCCTGCTTGTTTCAAATCGCCAGCTAATCAAGCCCCGGGCAGTCGTGTGGCTCTCCAGGATTTGAATCTGAAAGAGTCTGAATTCTTTAAGTAGTTCATTTACTCTTGAATTATAGCAAAAATGCAGCAGTTTCGAAAACTGTCCTAAAATGGTAATGAATCCCACATGCTGTGGGCAAGTTGCACAGGTAGCCACATGGTTGCTGTTGAAATACAAGATTCACCACAATGTACGATGAGAAAAAAAAAAAACAACTTAAAAATGATCATTCTAGGGTTTGAATTTAGATACAAATAAATCAATTCGATGATGACAAAATTTCTTGTAGCTATTGTACATGGATGCTATTTAAGGATAGAAGATAACCATCTGGAATTACTTTACTGAACATGTGCAATTACATCTTCACAGAACTCTGCTCTTACTATTTATTAAGTCAACAGGTGCCTTTCAAATATCAAAAGCACCCTGAGGCAGGCAGAAAGAAGGAATGCCATGCGTTCTGATCCATGTAGGCAAGTCATTTTTGCTGCATGACATTTCAGGATAAAAGAGGGAGAGAAGAGCATAAGCTTTGATCTTATGGGAGATAGGTCAACTGGCTACTGTCCCACCAGTCAAAGGGCACCCATCAAAGTGGACTCCAGATGCTTTCTTTGAACGGCATTTCAATGTGTACTCCGATAATGAGGTAATCATCTGATACGACCCCTTTTTAAGATGCTGACATTGATGGGCTTTCAGTGTGATTCATCTGGATAAGATTCAATCGGCAAGTTTCTGGCACATTATGCTCTGGCTGTGAAAGGACATTATAGTTCATGGTGAGGACTGTGGCTCACTGTGGTTTCACTGTTGTTGGGGGGAACAGAACTCTACAACACACAGTTGTGCTCTAATGCGCACTTTCCTGGACACATCATTGCTCAGTATAATAATGACATTTAACAGAAACTGCTATACAAAAATGACTGAGAGAGCAAGAATTTTGAATACATTTTCAAGGAGCTAATTTGTGTTAGCATACAAGACATACTTGTTATTGTACTTTTAACCACTATAATGGCATTTTGGAAATGTGGCTATGCTAGATTACTTCATCTTTCAGATATACTGATTTATTTAATCTATTTTACACAAACTAGCTCCAGGCTATATCTAATAACTCATAAGATTTTTTAACTTATTGAGTTACACATTGCCTAATTACAGCCGTATAGTTTGTCTCTAAAATCCCTGCCCTGAGCTAATCCTTGTAGACAATTACTTTATGAATTACAATGAAATCCACACTTTAATAAAACATACATTTGATCATAATATAAAAAGTGTATAACACAGCTAATGAAAGTCACAGAGGTGTTTTGACATATCCGTGCAAAATCTCCACTGCCAAATTAAGTCTTGTAGTTTTATTTGTGTATTATTTGTATATAAGTGTATTTCATTTACTTCTCTCATGCACCATACAGGTGCCTCACCCCACAGATGTGCTAATTCAGATGAGATCTTTACAGAAATAAAATTTCCCTGCAAAGTTAAAAGGAATCCAGCCTGTAATAATAACAAAGTCACACAAACCACTATGGTTTGATAACTAAGCTTATTTTATACCAAGGACAAGTATTATCAAAACTGTAACAATAGCACATTAAAGCACAAATAATTCACAGCAAAAGCTTTCATTTCATTGAGGTAAATGTAAAGACCTGGAACAACTTAAATCCACCATTTACTGGGATTTTCCATGACCAAAGGCAAAGAGCTAAACCTTGCAGATTGTGGAGACCTTTTTTTTGTAATAAATAAATAGTAAACAGGCCTCAAGAGCCAGGATATTGAGGACATCAGGAGGACATCCTACCAAACATCTGAAATGATTCCACGGCCCAAGCAGCCTCTACATTCCCAAAATGCTGCTTGGCCTGTTGTCAGTCAGTGGGCTGGCACGAAAGGGCATGTTTGCAGAGTGGATCCCAGGAGGGAAAGCACCTCACTCGTAACCCCTCCGAATCTGGATCGTACGCCCATTCACTCCCCAGCACTACACAACGGGGGAATTTAATTAAATGTCTGGGTCAGTTGCATCACAGGCCGAATGCTAGCCAAAGGATTGGTCTAGTCTAATGAATGCCAATTTACCTCACACACACCTGCCTTCATTTCCTTCATGACA
The DNA here is from genome assembly GCA_025802075.1 of Tenebrosternarchus preto. Lineage (NCBI taxonomy): Eukaryota > Metazoa > Chordata > Actinopteri > Gymnotiformes > Apteronotidae > Tenebrosternarchus > Tenebrosternarchus preto. The sequence goes on along the minus strand of JAOYMR010000009.1, from coordinate 8,956,145 downwards.
GAGGGGGAAAAAAAATGTTTTGGATGTTTTTCAGATCAAGGGTTCTCTTTATGTACTTTATGTTTGGTTGTGAGGGGAATTATATTGGGATGTGTAAATCGCGTCGATTTTTGTTATAGCGCATATTAAAGTGCACCTAAGACAGGAGTAAGTGTCTGGCCTTTAACTGGTGGCCTTTAATGTGATGTATGTGAAGGCAATAATATTTTAAGTTTTAGTGTTATGGTTTTAGACTCATGTGTGAGACAGGTGGGAGTGAGCCCCATTTTGTATCTTTCTCCTCAAATTAGCATGAAGAGGTTTCGAGAGTGTCGTTTTTCTTCAGAGGAAAACTCCCGAGGGGATACTACAGAGCAAATGCCTCATGAAGCTGTGTAGAATTTACATGGTTGGAAATATATTCACCGCTCTAATCCTTTATACCGCACAATGTTTCTTTTTAGACATAATTGCTTGGTCTCTGTAAACACTTGAAATCTGGGAGATGACTTAAGCTGGAACTCTGTATTCAAGCTCTTTCGCAGAAGTGCCTGACAACCCCCTGCCTAATTGAATTGGAATATCGTGGCCGATGGCCTCTCCGTTACTGTAAGGAGCGAGGTATCTGAGTGCGAGTCGAGTGGCCTCCTGGTTCAAGCCTTCCCGGCACCTGGCCAAAACAATAATCAATATCACAGTAAATAAGACCCAGGCCCAAACAGTGCACCAGCTGCCCCCACACTGCGGTCTTGTCAAAGTGAGCAATGAAAACGTTGCAGTCCTAATAGACCACCAGAGGACTGCACAGATATACAGCTGGGCCACTCAGTACTGGGATGTGGAGGTAGCTGCCTTAGCTGTGACTGGCTGCGCCGCACAGCTGGGTAGGTGGGTGGTGCTGAAAGCTGAATAATGAGTAAAACTTTTAGTAAAAAATACAAAATAATAAAAAAGGATTCGTTCTATGTATAAATAATACTCTCGCCATGTTTTATACCTGCATCTAAAATTGTTTTGACACAGGATTTATGCCCAAGTCTGATGGTCTGCTTCTGCTTTTGTGATTGTGGAGGGAGGAGGGAAGAAAATACAAATAAAGATAAATCATGTGAACATACTTCAAAGGGGTTGTAAAAGCACTAATAAAGTGTTGGAGTTGCTAGTGGGCTTAAGCCATTAATTAGAAGCACCATTAAGTCATGGCAAAATTCTCACTAACTCATGACTATAAATACACTATTAACTATGTACAGCACATTGCCACCTACACAACATCTACGTTGATGCCTAATTTCCCAGCCTGTCTGAGGTTTTAATACCAAATCACCTTTTCTTTTGTGAGGGGAAAGATGCCATTTAAAATACGGCAGTGAATTTCAGATTAATAAAGGTTCATAAAGGCCATCTAAAAAAGAAAATAGCCAGGGAAGTCTTAATATACACAATAAACGGCTCAGCATTCTTTGCTGCGCTGTCACGGGGTATATAAGACTTTAACTCCTGAAATGTTTATTGCCCAGAATTAATTGCATTAACCTTTATTCATGATGGGCAGTATTTGTTTCAGTCTTACTTTTTCACAGCCTGGGTGCTGAGAGTGCAGAAAGGCTGAGACACTCTTAAATGTTTGCTCGTCCCTAAACACTATATTTTCCCCATCAATATCAGTCCTTGACAGGCAACTGTTTTAATTCAACAGCGCTGTACTTTCTCATCCATAGAGAAACCGCAATATATTCCACGACATCAGAGTTTGCTTGTTTCTGAACTAGAGTCAAGATAAACTTTTAAGAATTTGGGCATGGTATTCACATGCAAACTCTGTTTGTTGCAAGTTATGAATCATTTTAAATCCAGGAAAAACACTTTATTGTGTTTCATTTCATATCTCATATCTTATATATATGAGAATATGAAAAATCTTGCTCTTGTGTGCTGACTTGTATGAAAAATTCAGGAATGCATAGTTGTATGTGGTTGTTCTGGATAGCTCAAAGGGCTTATGCTCTTCCATTCAACAAAGAGCTCCCAAACCTCAGATGCTGGTGGCAATATGACTTTATAATCATTTCTCAGAAAAAAAAAGATGCTTATTTCAGGGGCTGAGAGAAGCAAGTAAGTGGAGAAAGTGTTTGGTAAATTATAGAGTGAATCTTTCGACTCCTGATCTGATTTACAACACAAGGGTGCTCCCACGCAATTCCCAAATTGAATCATAATGGTGTGACAAAGTACACCTCGAGATCTCAACCAGTCCACATTATATGTCAGCTCCATGCTTGGGTGTGATTCGCTATATTTCACCTCAATGATGCCTCACTAAATGACTTAGTCCACCAAAGAAGAAATGAATATTAATGAAAAATGACTCCCAGCACTTCCTCAGTAGTTTCATGGGTCCAATTCAATGATGAGCCAAATTGAATGTCTTGCCTGAGCTAATTTGATTTGAAGATCAAACTAGAGGTGGTGGCATATAAATCCAGACAGCTCAAAAGGCAGCTGAGTCCATGCACATATGCAGGAACACGCACACATTGTGACATGCTGATATGTACACGAGTGTACACACACACTCACAAGTACCTGGACATGAAAACAAAAGACTCAAAGATCAACCAGGCAAGCACTCAAGGGCATACTACACTTTAGCAGATGAGGATCAAAGGTTCCACCCAAGAACAAACTTTCCATGAGGACAGTGCAAAGGGAATCATGCTGGTCTCTAATACAATTCTGTGTAATGTTTTATTTACTAGGAAAAAAGGACAGACGAACATATGCACCCAGCAAATCAAGAAAATGACATGAGCACTTGCTTCTGCTAGCCAACCTGCATAATGTTACCTGACTAAAGTAGTCTCAAGATGTGAGCCATACCCACATGAAACCTGATTTGATGTATCACTGCTGAGGAATTGGCCTACGGCATTGTCTGTAGAGGTACTCAGTCATGTAGGTGATTTAAATTGTCTAATTGTAGTAAGTTAAGGTGATGGAGCTCAAGGCAGTTATAAAGTTTTGCTCCTCTCCTGAGGGGCTATATTGTTTACTACAATAAATCAAGCTTATCGATGTCAAAAAATTCTTAAATCCCTTGGAGCCAGAGTGATGGGGTTTGAAGAGTCATGGGGATGGAGTTCAAGGAGTCAGTCTCCTTAGAGTCAGGGTGATGAGGCTCAAGGAGTGAAACTTCTTACAGTAGAGGGGAAGGGGCTCATGGTAAATATCTTGAAGATATTTTGCCACTCTGAGGGGCTTTATTGATTAAATCAGTAAATCAAACCAGTCAATGAGAAGAACATGTATGAAACCCCTTGGATAAGTGGTGAAATCTCTTCACTAATCCACACCCACAGTGGCCTAATGTAAAGAAGTTTTTTCTTTCTTTCACAGGCATATAATGTGCAGGAAGAAAGGGAGAAGTAAATGCTAAGTCGCTAACCAAAGAGCTTAATGGATCAAATGAAACCAAACATAATAGTACATTTAATGACACTGACTGACAATCAGTCAAAGAAAAACAAAAGGCTTATAAAAGACACATAATAGCATAACAATCCCCAGGTGGTGTGGCAAATGAGGCCCACTACACATCACCTGAAGGAGACATGGCAAGGAGTCAAAACACAAAGACATATGTAGATGAAGAATGAATGATAAAACATAAACAGTGCTCTGTTAGCCATGTGCTAAGATGTCACTGTATGAAGGATGCAGAGTATGAACTACCAGAGTTCGGTTTAGAGGTTTTCTTACTAAATGAATGAAGGAATCTGACTCTGTAACATATAATATATAATGTTTATGGTCTAGTAGTTTCATTTTTGCTGGTCCTGCACATAAAAGTATAACTGTACTGGAAAAAAACAATCCTAACCTTTGATTTTATAATTTATACAGATTATAGTGAATGAGAGAGATGACATTTGTAACTTGTAATATGAATTTAGCCAAAATTCTTTTTCAATCATTAGATCATGATTTGAATACGTGCATTCGAATACACATTACCATAAACTTTACTGTAAGTTTTTATTCAGCAAACGTGTGGGTCCAACTATTGCATCACATTTCTCAATAAAGCAGGAGACTATTTTAAAACAGCAAACTAATAATATATCAATTTGAATTCACTATCGTGAGAGTAGGCTTCAGGTACCATAGGAATGCACCTCCAACTATCGAGTAGCTCTTTCTGTTACCAAAAAGATAAGCAGGAAACTTTTGTTGGCACTCCAGTGTTCAAAGGTGTTGTAAATATTTTTTTTTTAGATAGAAGAAGAACAGTTCATGGAACTCTGCACCCCACACCAATCTCTGCCTTTGCCTGCCTACATCTGACTTACTAGATATGAAGGAGACTGTTTATTTCAGCACTGCCATGTTACTCCAGTGCTGATCCAGAACTCCTGATAACCTTCTTTGATACGTAGAGAGCAGACAGGTCTCTTTTTCTGAAACCAGAGACTGGAAACATTCTTTCCTCTGCGGCGTTATTCTGAATCCTCCGCGGGCCTTTTGTTTACTTCGCCGTTCACGTCGAGTGAGAAATGTAACATCTTTCCCCCCACTGCTTTGGAGCCAATGCAATTGTCCCTCTAGCTATTTTTTTGCACTAAAATTAGTGGTATGCGAAACAGCAAACACATCGAGGAGGGAAGAAGGAGCAGGCATGTATTATGCATTAGATTCCCTTCCGCTGACTAATGATGCCCTGGTGACTCACAGGACAAGAAACTCCACAGGGTGAGACAAGGAAAGTTCTCAAGTGTGCTGCAAGTTTATAGATAACAAGCAAATTAGATATGTATAAAATAAAAATGTTGAAAAGCGTGCCTACTCGAAAAATGAAAAGTGGAAAACAAAAAACCGAGAATGGATGGCTGGAAAAGCTGGATTTATCGCTCGGTGAGTCACCATGGGTTCTCAACATTTCAACATTTGATGAAATTATTATTATGATGATATATTCCAGCAGTGGGTAGTCCTACATAATCACCATAATGTAGATAAGTAAAAGCATTATAAAAAGTTATGACCTTAAACTATTTGTCCTTTATTTTGTTTTCTCCCAATTCAGTTGTAGCCTTTGCCCTGCATAATCTACATCATTATGAAAACACTTCACCAATGCATGAGAGCTTACACTCCCGTGAAGTCTGACAGTGCACAGCTCTTTCATAACTTGTGCCTAAGTGCTGCTGAGTGTCTTGATGAGGAGTACCTCTTAATACGATCTGAATACAACTGGTTTCAAATGAACCAATGAACGATCAGGGGAGGGCTTACCTCTTCACCGCCAGGTTTCCTCCGCCTTCCCTCAGACTGACGGGCGTGGAGGAGAGGTGGTAGAGGTCAACGTGAACCTCCACCTGCTCCACACAGACAACCAGCCCTGAAGCAGCACATCATCAGCATGCATCTCCGAGACGACCCAAGCACTCACCCTGCCCGTGTAGCCGTGGAGACGTGAGGCGGCTGCTCTGTTTCCCGGTGACGTGGAGCAGTCACCTGTGTCCCAGTACATGCAACAATCCCTCCAATCCCCTTTGAGGGAATGCCTCTATATAGTAATATTTGTTCCGTACAGACATTTGAAATTTAAATAAATAGCTTAAATATTGTAATATAAAATATTGAGATTTTTACTTATGTTTTTTAAGTGACAATATAAAACAGTACAATCCAGTGAGCGAATAAGAAATGCATGCTGTTAAGATAGTAAAACAGATAATAACTGCAAAACTGATGTAACATTTCTCACTATCAGTTGTTTTTATTTTTAATTTTTTTCCAGTTGAACCTGGTTGCACAGACATACACACACATACACAAGTGAATGAGAGCCGAGGACATTTTTGGGTAAATCCTTGGATGAAAATGATGTCATTTATGTGGGCTGTATTTTATATAGACCCTTAAACCCACAGTTTACAATGCGAAGTCCTATTAGGTCATTATATGCCTTTGTTAAATCAGCCCAAAGCCATTGTATGCAGGTCACTGCCACTGCACAGTGTGAATTTGCATAAATAAGTATATGTATATATTTAAATGACTATATGTATGAATATATGTATATGTATATATTTAATGGCTATATGAGGAACATACTATGTGAGTACACATTAAATGTGTTTGTGTGAATCTTCTCCTGCCCCATGATTCAACAGTCTAGAAAAAGACCACCGTTTTACTGACACACTGGACTGACACGCTGCTACCGTGAGGTTAGAACGTGGGTCTGAATCTCAGAATAGCTCTTCCAACTGTCCTTTCTTTCGTTGAATCTCCCTGCTCTAAGGTCATTCATGTTTAGTCCTGCAACCGGAAATATTTACCCACGCATGGCTCGTTATGTGCTACCCAATTGTTAATTGAACTGGATGGCCTGTAAATCTGAAGGGATCTTTCACTAATTGTGCTAATTAGTGCTTCATTGAACCGCTAATTAATGAAGCATCGTATCTTCAGAATCACTCCTGTTGTTTGTTGTCCAGGTCAAGACTTGGAAGGATTCGGAGTCTAAATTAGACTCAACTGTGGCATTTGCTCAGGTTTGCTCCCTCATTTGCAGGGCCTGTTGTCAAAAGCAGAGACGATTTTAACAGAAAGGTCAACAGCAGCTTGTGGACTGGAGCAGATCTTTTTTTCCTCCTGGCAGCCACATGATGACTGTGCTCTATGATGGGTAAAAAAAGGGAACAGGTGCTATGGGCCCAGTGACACCTTGCCTTGTCTTGGGGAACGAGAGAAAAGAGGATGATTTTTTTATTGATCTTCCTCGCTCTAACAGTAGGAATTTGAGATCCCACCAGACAAGTCACATTGTCCATAATTGTGCAGTGGTAATGATGATGTCAAAGCTTAACGACTCATGTAATGGTTGGAAACATCACTTGTCTGTGATGACTCAGTGGTTTTGAGTATTTTGTGCATTGTGGTAAGAAAAAAAACCTATGGAGACTCTGCAATTCTAGCACTTTATGATTAAACATTAGACATTAGACCGGCATCATGATATGACAAATGTCAGGTAGTCTATAGGAGCAAAACTGTTACATCACGTGGTATTCTGCATGGAACCAGGATTGCACCAACAAATTATCACTTTGACACCTGTAATTAAATAGTCTGTGGCCTATTCAAATGCCATCATAACAAGGCCTTGAAAATGTCAATTCATTATATTTGCATGCTCTCTTCCTCAGGTGACTGATCATAGTCATGTGCTTTCTTTTTCTCTGGGATATGTTCATATTTCTCACTGGACTCAGCTCCTCTCGGAGATGTTTGTCTGTTGTTAGGAGATGCGTGAAGAAATCTGGGTGATCCGCCATACAACGGCAATTAATTGTACCATGCTAATTCAAGCAGCACTTTCAGAAGCAAGGAATTAGACAAACAAAACATTGTAACGGTACAGTCAATTAGATGCTGTCCCTACACTTGCTTAGAACTTAATATAAAGAATGAAGACAACTTTAACTATGCAAAAGCCTGCAGTTAAGGGCTGAGATAAATATATGTAAAATATATATGAGGAATATATGAGATCTAAACTAAAGGTGGAATTTGGTTATTTAGAGCTGAAAACAACTCTAGCAGTGAATTAAAGGAATTGCTTGCCTGCTGTAGGTGGTGGTGGATTTAGTTGAATGAACTGTTGGGAGATTAAGAAGGTCTTTGTTTATGCCTGCTGGGGGCCTTTCTTTTCCTTTTTAGTCATCGTGATGGAAAACAAATGTGCTCCATTCTCCAGGTCGGTGGAACACATGTAAGTCAGCAAATTCTAGTACAAAACAACTGACACAATGGAGAGGTCCACTGCACATCTGCATTTCAAGCAGGTCGTTTGTTAAGTTTGGACACCGGAGAGCATGTAGGCCTGGGTTTTACATGCTGTAGTCAATGAGGAGAAGAAAAGCGCGTTAATTCCCCTACTAAACAGGTGTTCCATTATAGACTTGGACAGTGTTCTTTTTTCAGATGAAGCTGGATTTGAGTTGCGATCAAAGCTGCTTTTGAGCAATGCCGTGACTTATGACTGATGGTCACCAGAGTTGCCTGAAACAGGACTGCATTAATGGCATGTGTAAATCAAATAAAACATTTCTAATTGAAATCTTTTATCTATTTTTTTTTACTCTGGAAAGAATTCCACCCACCCATTTTGCCCTTTGGAAAAATCAGCCATGAAGCTCTCTGGAGGGAAGATGTGTTCAGTGTTCAGTGTAGTTTTAAAGCTTATGAAATATCCTTCGTTCCACGTAACCTTAAAGTCTAGATTTATTTTTAGTACATCAAGACATTGTAAATGGAGGGAAGAAGAAAATGTGTACATACAACACCATGAAATAGAATCTATGGTCTCCAGACAAGCCTATAAAATTATTCAAGTGTTTACATTAACTTGTCTTTTTTTATATAATAAAAGTTTTACCTACAGTGGAGAAAATACAGAGTTGGGTCCAAATATTTACAGCAATGATCAGTTACTCAGTGACTCAGTTGCTCACTTACGCTGATCGCTGTAGGCTGATCCTTGCTTGTGAGCTTCTCAGCCCTCCTTCATAAGCTGTTTGAAAAGTGTTTCTGCCATCCAATGCCCAAAGGAACCCCCCCCCCAATGGAGATTGTGGAGAAACTTGACAAATTTTCATTCAAGGACCAAAAAGACTACAGAGAACCCATGTTTAATTGCTTGGCATTACTGTAATATGTCCATTCTCTCTCTTCCTCAACTCTCTCTGCAGGCTGTAAAGGGCTTAACTGAATCCCAGATAGAAATCCTTTTTCCTTCATCCAATCCTATAGAACTATTAGATGCATGTTTATCAGGAAGGAGCTGTCCTTGGTGCTAAAATAAGCTGACCAAAGTCTTGCAACCAGATAATGATCTGGATAATGGAAATCTTAGCAATGAAATGTATATATTTTTTTGTATACCTGCAAAACTTCTTAATTCAGTACAAGTCGGTTAAATCCCAACTCTTGCAAAAAAAAATGCAAAAGGATTTTGAGTCTTAATTTGTAATAAACAACTGTGTTTGAATACATGGTTGTGGCCAGAACCCTCATTAGTGCCCATTTTATTTAGCTGAGTTAATTAGCTACATCAGCAGTGCACAATCTGCCAGAACAGACTAGAGGATTTGTTTTGTTCAGCTAAATCATATTAACCTTTCAGGTCATTCATTGAGTGTTATTTGTAAATTGGTAGCTCTATCTGGGATTTCTGCCTTGTATATGTTTCTCAAAAGAGGCTTTGCTTGGTGTGTTGTACTGTGAAAATGTTCGGGAATGTTGAGGCCCACTGACTTGTGTCAATAGTTGTGTCCCAGCTATTGTGTCCATTGTGTCCATTGTCCGTTGTGTCCCAGCTATTGTGTCCATTGTTTCCTTTGCATGTTGCTGGGTCAAATCTAACGAATCAGTGATGCATTAAAGGGCTGCAGTCCTGCTATATTAAAAGAAGCTTTGGCCGATCTCAGCCCCATTACAAAATGAGGGATAAAGATACAATACATAAAACACTGCAATCAATCATAAAAACCCTCTTCTCTCCCCATCTTAATTGCGACTGTGTTTCCATTTTACCTGACTGGCAAAACTGCAGTAAATGAATGCCTCTTGTTGGTTTTTAAAGATCTGACTGAATAAATAGTTTATCCTTTGAAGGGATATATATTCACATATATATATGAAAA
>JAOYMR010000009.1:8906544-8916965 GCA_025802075.1 Tenebrosternarchus preto | reverse complement strand
CCCCCCCCCCCCCCCCCCCCCCCCCCCCCCCCCCCCCCCCCCCCCCCCCCCCCCCCCCCCCCCCCCCCGATCATAATGCAGAAGAGGAACCACTGCTTCTCTCTCTCTCGAAACCATTTCTAAATAAATATATATGGGGTTCTCACACTTTTGACCAGAGAAAGAGAGGAAAAACACTGAGTGCCCTACCAAATTATTCCTTCCAATGTCACATAAAGGAGCTTGTTTTAATGGACATGAAACAACTGCTAACCATGTCTTCACCTCATGACTTCATGTTAGGGAGTTTCTCTGTGGGGTTATGAGATCTCTTTAGTTTGTTATCTCACTGTCTCATTATCCCTGACCTCACACCCTATCGCCTCTGCATGCGTTTCCCTCTCTGTCATCTCTCTGTAAGGAGGGGCAGGGAAGGGATTAAACGTGCATTACCAAAATGAAATTCACATGGCTTTTATGTAGCTTCTCTGTATAAGACACAGTTCTGATAAGTACCAGCTGGTGACATTCTCATAAATGTTAGCAATAAAGTGTCTTGTCCAACTGGCAACAAAATACTGCTTTGGCTATGTTTTCTTCGATATTTTAAAAATAGCCTTTTCTAAACACTTATGTCACACTAATATGAAATATGTACTGAAATCTGCACATTACATCAGACCCATGCACTTTTGATTCAGTAGTTGGCTAACATTTACAAACTAGCAAAGAGGCTTTTCTCCTGTCATTATTAATCACATGCTAGCTTGTATGCTACTTATTTAATGTGTGCTCAGTTGGTGACATCAAATCACATCCAAAATATCAAACTGTATGGAGGGTCTATGCATGATATCCACTTATATACGTATAAGTGGACCATTTTCAAAAGTGAACTAAGGGAAATTGTTTTAAAGGTAATCATCTTTCCTCAACCCCAGAGGTCTGATTGTTTACACAGGCCTAGAGAATGAACCAGCATTCAGTTTTACACACTATTGGTCCACCATTGTGTGAGAGTATATATATATTTGCCTTTTTTAAATTAAAGTTCTTTCATTATGCAATGTATTGTCTGTTAAGGTAGAAACGGATCAAAAAACAACATATTATCTACTTTCTCTCCTTCCTCTATGGAAAAGCACCTACTGGCCTATCTGTCCATTATAGTCAGGTGATTGTAATTTGTCTTCTGCTTAAGACAGGGAAATTAATTTCCTTTACGGCATCTTGTAACCTTCCATAGGTGATTCCAGTAGAACAGTGATGGACAGTGTAGCGTTGTGCTGTCAAACGTCTTCCATTGTTTGTCATACAGGTTTCACAGCGAAAGCTGGTTAAAAGCTACATAAAACCCAGCTGATGAGCATAAACAAAAGATAACTGAACCAATTACTATACAAATACTATGAGAACAGACTCAGCTACACAAAACTCACCTAAATTCTTCAGATTTACAAAAGATTTTTTTTTTGTAAATAATAGCGTGTTGTCATGGAGTATACAATTTAAAATAGTAATTCATTATACAACCTTCTGTCATGTAAATACAATTAGTGCTGTAATTAGCAAAGACAAAAAAAATCTGTAAGGTAAGACTGGACATGTTTAAAGGTCATCTCAGTTTTTTTTTTTTTTTAATGCACAACACCTCCAGAGCAGCCACTAAGGACAGTGTGTGGGTTGACCTGTTGACCACTGTGATACTGAATTGCCAAAGGTATGTTTGGGAGCAAAAAGAACTGTATCATCCTTCTTTCTTTTCCAGTGAAAAATGGACCAGACTTAAACTGATAAATAATTCTCTGAGCACAAGTACAGAGGTTTACAGCATTATAACAAAAATACTTTCTAAAATGTTACTCAGTGTTACTAAAAATACTCATTCCTATATAAAGAGTAATACACAGTACGGTCTACTATGCACCACTGTCTTTGTAAAATTCTGTGGCTATGGAGTAACCTCTCCTCAGTGGAAATTTTACTATTTTGTTTATTTTAGTACTGTATTAATTCATGTAAAGGAAATTTACATCAAGCTATTACTCTTATATACAGGATAAGATATACAATATCTTATGCCAGTCTATGTAGAGCTTCATAAAATAGAGGTCCTACCTACTCATGAGGGAGGACTGGCGTCCCAGCCTCGGCCTCCCTCCAAGCTCGCTCTTAAAACAAAACATGCCACACCTCTTCAAACCCAAAGCACTCCACAGCCCTGAAGATCCAGTTACATCTGAAACAACTAGAATACACAATAGTACCCATATTCACAAGTGTTCCTGAATCCCATAGACCCATACTGAACAAGCCAGTGACTAAGGCCATATCCACTCCCACTGACACTGTTAATGCACACTCGGTGCCACCAGTAATGAAAGAAGTAATGAAAAGAAAGTCCAACACTAAATGAAAAGTGTAACTTATTTCGAGAGCCTGAATCATATTAGGTGACCCATGACTGCATCAACTGACTGAATTGACTGAATGTCTTCTGTCTTCATGTATCAAATAAGATCAAATTAGTCACACTCTTAAGCGCTTTGATAAAAGAAAAGGTTGGCTTTAAGTGCTTATTGCTTATTGATGAGACAGCAGTAGTGTGAGAATGTGTTTACATTACAGCCTGTTAACCCTACAGCTATGACACATCCTGGCTTTATTAATGTGTCAAAACACTGTGACAGTGTAATGACTAAACTGCTGCTTATGGAAATGAAAACTTTTAGCTTTTAGCAAAATGTCTGCTTGCAATTTGCGTTCAGACAGTTTATCGGCAGTCTGAGGTAATAGCGACCTTCATGTAACCTGAATTACTTAATCAAGTGACAGAAGTGACATACTTGTAATTAAACTAAAATACCCTCAAAAAATAGTTAATTCAATTAGTTACTTCTCTAGGAGATAATACAACAAAAATGTGGGTGTAGTGGAGGGCTATAAGCATACTGGCACAACCTTACTAAACCTGAATGTCCAAAACCATTTATTACCTCACCATGAGCATGGATTCCAGTTCACCTTTAAAGAAACGCTTCATATAACATGACTGAGATAGATAATACTGATCCCAAGTTAGGTGGGCACTCTTAATCAATTCTAGTTTCCCATTTGTCTGTAGTAATTGACAGTAAATCTGCAATGATATAGTAAGAGAAAAAGAGATGCTCCAGAGTAGAACTTCTGGTGCAACCAAGTCACATTCTTTGTGAAGAACCTGGGGTCAACATATGTTTCTTTGATCTTCAGAAAAAAACTTACCTAATTTTTAACAAATTAATTCAGCTGATGTAACTGATAATTCATATAATTGTTCTGTTTATTTCTCAAATTTATTTGTATTTATTTAATTTATTTGTATTTATTTAGGCTTAGGATAGAAACTTTTTTTTTTTCAAACGTTAGATAAACACCATGATATGATCCTAGCTCCTAGACATACTTCATGTAGTCTGGGAAAAACATTTTCACTGCAGATACCAGTCAGTATTGTTGGCTCTGTTGACGCTGTGCCAAGTATTTTTAAATAGCTTCTTTTTTATTTTAAATACAAAGGATACAAATTTATTTTTGTCTTTCAACATTGGGATAATTTTTTTTGTAAAACTAAACATAGGTATTAAAATGTGATTTAAAAAATTCTCAGATTTTATTACATTTATAAGTAAACAATTACATTGCTAATTATAATAGGTTTGCCGTTTGTTTGCATTTTCCAAGTAGTTTGCACTATAAGTTTCATTAGCTTCTCGCTTGTTTTGGACACAAAAAAAACGCAACTGGTGTGGTTTTTACTTAAGCTAGGTCTATTAATTGTCAAGAACTTAGGAACAAACTATGTTCAGTCAAAACCTGGTGCAGTAAGGCATGTCTTTTGGTGATTTTATACAGGGATTTCTCTTTAAAAGAAAGCATTTGAGTCATCCCAATGACTTTGTACAGCATTGCTATTGCCTTGGGTGGAGAGGTCTGGTAAGTGGAGAGGTCTGGTAAGTGGTTAACTTGAATGGTGGGGCTGGGTGGCTATTATAGTTTTAAGTATTGGTGTAGAGAACTGGAGTACATTATTAGCTTTGCCCATTAGTTCTTCTCCTCCCATGGGCACACACTCCAATTTTGTCTAAAATGGCGCATTTTGCAATAATAATATGTTTTAAAGCCTTACTTAGACAGCTTGTGCTGAAGCAGCTTTCATATAAATCATCAGAGTACAGGGTGACGGGAGAAAAAACAACTGCATTTCAGGCTGTTTGCCACTGCCTCTCCTGCTTCACTCTCACACATCAGTCACTTCAAAGTTTCAAACTGAAACTGTGAAATAAACGAGCAACGATCCTCAGTTGGTTTCTGGATAGTCTCTGCCATAGATAATAATGTTTATGACTTACATACTTGCACAAATAAGTGCAAAAATGTAAAGGCATAGAAGTAATGAAGCCAATTTATGTGGGTCCTAAAAGAAATCATGCACAGTATACTACCATGCTGAAATCTACACTTCAGGCATATCCATTCTAAAACCATGCTGTTACGCTGATTGCAATCCATAGTCACATTGCTGTGCTTAATGGCAGCCTGGCCCTTAATCTATAATTAATGGCCTTATGAAACTGAATTGAATTTTGCTTGAGTCTTTGTCCTCTAAGCAAGTACCAGAGAACAAGTCCCCTTCACTGTTCCTTTTTTTGCTTCTAGTCTTGTGAATGTTGTTTAAAATTTCAAAAGATAGAAAAGAATAAAGGTTTTTGAATGAGAAATATTTGTGAGATTAAATATAACTTTTTATGACTGTAGGCGATATCTTGCCTCTCCTGATTATTTGTTAGGTTAGCCTTTGGTAAATTGGAATAGCTTCCTACCATTGAGCATAAAGTACATAAAGCTGACAAAGATTGTACTGAAAGACAAAATCTCTGTCCTCCTCAGACTGCTTGAAAAAGCATAAAATTACAAGCCCCCCATGAACGTGTGACCTTGTCCATTTATAAAGCATACTCCTTTAGAATAAGTTCCCTATAAATACCATCAAACCATTTATAAAGCATACACCTTTTAAAAAAATTCAACAGCCTATTTCACTAGCAATTATTATAATATAGTATGTTTTCAATTCAACGTTTTTTTTTATTTGAGTAATATAAAAAGAGTTTTGTGCATTTGTGATCACAAAAATAAAAATCTATATGTACACTGAGCTCAGTAAATATGCAGGGAAAGTGTTGATGTATTGAATTGTGGAAATATCTGCTTTTTTCATCTTTAAGATTCAACTTATGCAAAGTAACAACAGCCCTGTGTTTCCTCTCCCACACTGAGAGGCTGGTTGCCCACAGAGTGTCTATTAGAAGTAAAGTGCTATAGTGCTAGAGATATTTCAGTGGGACCCATTAGGACAGCACGATTATATAACTACAGAAAAGTACAAGTGTGTAACACCTGGGACTATAATGTCTCTACATCTGATACACATGCAATCTGGCATATATAGTGTAAAGCCTGGTGCCATCTGTACTACATACTCAAAGACATACAGAATATGATAACATGCTTTGCAGCCACAATTAAAAAAGCATAGTTCAACAGGCTCTAAAAATCTGTTTTGAAGCCTGATGCTCTGTGTCCCAAACTTTGGTAACCCTTTATTTGAAGGCCACCTACATAAGCACTTCATAACGCATGCATAAGCACTGAATAAGATATGTATAAAGCAATACTTGAACATTTATGAATACTTCATGCCAGTAATCGCAAGAAGATATAAAGTAAAAAATACAGAAGAAATGTGATGTCATCTGGAGAATTATCTGACATTATCTGGTTATAATTAAGCATGTATGCCACTGTAAATATGTTTCAATGCTTATGAATGCATTATGTCAGAGTGTTATTTTACTTCATAAATACTTATGCATGTGTTATGTCAGTGTTATTTATTTCATAAAACATTGTATTTCTTCTTGTGATTACCAGTATAAATGTTCAAGTATTCTGTTATAAAAATCTCATTCAGTGCTTTTACATGTGTTATGAAGTCCTTATGTAGGTGGCCTTCAAATAAAGTGTTATCCAAACTTTTAAGTGATTTCACTATGTAGCATGCATAGAGGTATAACTACTGCTCTGTAAAAGTTTGTACAGTCTTTGGAATTATTTGGATGTATTCATAAACTTACCAAAAATTGAGATCTGATCTGTGTTGTGCTGACAAACAAACAAACATCATCTCAATGTTTACTGAACATATAGTTTAAACAGTCAGTCATCAAAGATTAAGGCCAGATTCCATTTTAGGAGACTTTTGTCCAGAAATCAAAATGGTTACAAAAGATGATTCACATTTTTTAAATTATTTTCACACAACTGTACATTAACTTGCAAACAAGACCAGGACTGATTGCGCAGCACTGCAGTAGCAACAACGCTATCGTCACCATCTCTCGGCGGCAAAACTGGGCAAAGGGGTAGACGCTTATATAAATGACTGCAACTGCCAGTAGAGCTGATACACACAACACAAACCAAATAAAAAAGCACAGGCCCTGGAGTGGCTGAGTGCCAAATTGATCACACAGGAAACAGTTGAGTATCCCACAGCTCCAGGATCCAGCAAGGTGCCTTAGTGTACTGAGGGAGTTCTATCATTAGATTATTTTTAATTTAAGTTTTATTCCAACCAGTAAAGTCATTACGAATGCATTCTTATTTATAATAATGATCTGTCAAGCAGCAAAGAATATTAGTACGTACACACACACACACACACACACACTTCTAAACAACCTAAACAACTGAGACAAACTAATGTTCCATTGTATTATACAGAGTTAAATATGGATGGGTTTAGTGTGTAACTTTTGCTAATGTCATTGTCAATGACATTAAGAAGATTTATTTTTTTGCCCACCAGGGTTAGTACTTTGGAGGGTAAAGCGGTACAGAGTAAACTTTCTCTTATTGTTTTTTTTTTGAGAGAGGGCAGTTGAGAGTTGAAACCCTGTTTAATTGTAAATCCACAGTCAGGAGAGGGTGTAATTCGTGCTGTGACTATTTGCCTAATGAATCATTTAATTCAAGGGCTGCAAGCTGCTTCTAAGTGCTTGAATGACACAACTGTAAAGTAGCTTTGCTTATGCGATGCATCACGCTTGCACAGTAGGCATTAATTACGGGCAAAACTATGAGTAAATGGAAATTCATATTAGCCCAATACATGATAATTGTTTAGAAACGGGGTCACAGTTACTTTGACTGTTCTGTCTGAGAAAGTTACTTTGTCTGGCATCGAGTAATAACTCACCTTGACGTTCTTGACTGTTCTGTTGTGCCTCTGAATGCGGGTGGTTCTCTTGGAACCAACCTGACAGCGTCTCTGAACTTTCTCTGACATCCTCGTGAGATGGATAGATGGATATAGGAGCACCTATAAAAGCTCAAGACACATGAGAAATTCATAGTCGACGGTCTAGGGCATGACACAAACAGTGCTTAAGGAGTCGAGGAGAAGCTATGTGGCCGGATTTTAGACATGGTCAAAGGTGAGGGATCAAATTACTAAATAGAAATTGACATTGCAAACTGTATTTCTGTATATCATACATTTTTATTACAATGTATTTTTGACAAAAATAGCCTGATACCTGAGAATGTCATACTAAATAGAAAATGCCGATTTTGTCATACCAAGAGGTTAAAAAAAACTTTATGACAACAAGAGTGGAGTTTGAGAACAAGCAGTTTGCTTAGAAACAGACTGACAGTGAGTGAGGACATGTAAACCCACAGGAGACGTCAGGAGTATCTTTCCAGGGCACAGTTCCCCAGAGTGAACAACCCACCAGCCTTCTGTAGTGCCTTGTCAATGCCAAACACTTCTGAACAGTGTAGTCTTGGAGATTTCCAGCCCTGAGGCCATGAGTGTTACACTGATAAATCAGGATTTGGTGATAGCTTTGGTTTTTTTTCAGGGGTATCACTCTTTTTGAACAATGGTAATTGGTAATATAAGCCAACCAGGTTAGCTGAGTCTCTGCTCTGATGTTCTGTTACTGGTGCTTATTTCTACCATTGGAGCCTGAGCCACCTTTAACAAGAATCAAACAACAATAAAAAAAATCTTTCTCATAAGCAAAGGTGTGCTATCCCCCCCCCCCCCCCCACCCCGTTAATTTAACGCTCAGCTTCTTGGGCTTTTTCTCATTTGATTCCAGCTAAAACAATATGCTGTATCTTTTTGTTCTATGACCTGTTTTATAAATTGTCTTTCAACAAATGGAGCAGAGCCAACAGCCCTGCCAATTAACTATTTCTTAGTCTATGGAAAAAAAAAAAAGTCTAGATCTGTTTCTGGGCCATATCTCTGCCTTGGGTCTACTATATGAAGTGCTAAAAAAAACATCAAAATAAAACGATAAAATAAAAAGGGGGAAATGTCCATGATCGAAGATCTTTGTTAAATTTCTACCTCCACTCTCTGTCAGTCCTCTCTGTTTCACAATGACACAGCAATCAGTACACACTGCAGTGCTCCACCTTGCATCCGCGACGGGACTACATACTTGTGGTTTCGTCTTGGCCGGATCTGAGGCGAGAAGAGGGTGGCTTGAACGGTTCTGTCCTCTTGGTTTTCACCTGTCACATGCTGTTAGACATAGAAGCCCTTCAGTGACTACTAGACCTCCCACGTAGTTTGCCTCACTGTCACTAACCAGAGCCTCGCAGCAATTCTTCCCGCCAGTTCCGTGGCACCGGGGCGGCTCCTCGTGCCAACAGCGTTGTCTGTCCCGCACTAATTGTGGCTCAAAGACTCGAATGCTATTGTCTTGATGTATAAATGGTTACAGCGCACGGGCTCGACGGTGAAAATGTCGAGACGGCTGTGGTTGTCTTTGCGGGTTAATTATGCATGAATAAATAGGAAGTACGGAGTGTTGTACTCTGTGTCGCGGGTGTTCACATTCGGATCGGGACAAAAGCAAGTCGGGGGAGTAAACACAGAGCACAGACTTCGACCGTAGCCATTAATTAGTGGTATACGTTGCTAAATGCTAAACCTATTAATCCGCTGTCGTAAGCCTCAGAGTTTTCAGTGTAGTTATATTTTAAGTGCCATATACTGACACAACTTTGTGGGATTCTCCTTTTTTTTGACCTCATCATGTAGCCCGAGGCCAGTAAATGACAACTACCCATTCAGTGTAGCCTGCACAGCAAAAACCGTATTTGGGGCTATTAATATGTTTTATTTCAGAGATAGTGCAGCAACGTCATAACTGCTGTCCCCAATTTTAGATCGACCTTAGTTTGCAATACAGGCATGAGAGCTAAGATTTATTACGACCACTTGACTCACTTTTACGCCTCTCTGACAATGCAATATTTCGAAAGCTACACACTGGGTGATAAGAAGCAGCTTTAAATAAACGGAGAAGCTATCAGACCAAGTTTTATCTTATATATATATATATATATATATATATATATGAAAAAACTATATAGTAAGTACGTATATAGTAAGTAATATATATAAGTACGACACAGGTTATCTACATATATAAAGCCGTTATTGAGGTGTAATAGATTACTAGGTCCATATACTGCCTAATGACCAACGGTTTAATTTTTTCTTCCGTTCTATGAAAAACTGCGCATCCCTCATCATTATATATGACCACTGTCATATCTCTCGTTTTAATGCTGCTTGTTAAATCTAATAAATGCAAAGCAATAAGCAGAGTTCTATGACTTTGTGGCAAATTTATGAAATTATTTATTCTTCCAAAATAGTAATTTATTTTTGTCTGCAAGCTCCCAGGACAGTAAATTAGACATCATATCAGTACTGCATTTTAAAGCACCAAGTTAAGCTCTGAATCATTTTAGCAAAACCTCCTGACCAGCATAAATTTACAGAACTCATATTTTGTATAATAATGCCACTGTAATAATTTAATACGTCTTTTTTCCAAGAGAAGAGCTGGCAGTTAAAGAGAAACCTTTTTTTTACTCTATCGCATGTAAAATAAGCAACAGGTCTTTTCAATTCCCCACCTACCCCATTTAAGGGAAAGGTACTGAAAAAGGCACAATCATTTCTTAAACTGCCACTTTTCAGCTGTATATGTTCATTTACCTCTCCTTTGTTCCAAAGTGGGCCATTCTGAAGTGTGCACAGGTCCTCTGCTGAGTTTATTTATAGACTTCCATTTCATTCTCCTGCCCCTGACGTCTCCACATGTCTACCCCTCCCTGTGATGTCTCCGTCTCCTTGCACAGATCTGATGTGTGCTACAGCACTGTTCATGAGTTTGGCTCCTGTAGAGTCAGTTATGCAATCTTATCATTCCTAACACATTATAAATGATCATAGCATAACCTTTGCTTGGTGGCCTCGCTGAGCCATTGAGACCCAGTTCCCCAGCAAGGTCTCTCTCAAAATGTGA
>JAOYMR010000009.1:8878717-8896241 GCA_025802075.1 Tenebrosternarchus preto | reverse complement strand
ATAACTTGTTCATGAGACTAATTTGTAATATTCCAAAACCAGAATCACTGCCCTCACTGTGACCCTATGCAGAGACACACTCTGTTCTGCATGTAAAACGTCTTTGTTACACTCTTGTCACATTCTAAATGAAGTAACACATTCTAAATGAAGGAAGCAAAGCTCTCCCACACTGGCACCCATGCTACAGTCACTGAGGTTCTGTTGAGTAAGCTTCTCCCTGAACACACGGCTTCATGTCGTTTATTCCATTCACAGAGCACTCAAAGCTGCCTGCTAACAGCAAACTTCTCTTTGTTCAACCATGATCTCCAGCGTGTTGGCCATTCTCATCATGCCTGTGGCCAGGAGATGCCCATGTGCTGCTTCACACAGTTTAGCAGCTGCAAGCAAGTCGCTAAATTTCTAACTGTTCAAACTCTGGATCTAAAGGTCCAACACCTCCATTTTACTTAGTACCTCAAATACCCTCAACCCATCTCCACTCACGAGATACCCTCAACCCATCTCCACTCACAGGAGATACCCTCAACCCATCTCCACTCACAGGAGATGCCCTCAACCCATCTCCACTCACAGGAGATGCCCTCAACCCATCTCCACTCACAAGATATACCCTCAACCCATCTCCACTCACAGGAGATGCCCTCAACCTGTCTCCACTCACAGGAGATGCCCTCAACCTATCTCCACTCACAGGAGATACCCTCAACCTATCTCCACTCACAGGAGATACCCTCAACCTATCTAAAGTCACAGGGGTGTTGGCAGGGCGCATAAAGATTCATGGCTCTGCGGCGGAACTTTTAAAGTGACAGGTGTAATAAACCTGAGGAAAAAAAATCAGAGCTGGCACTGAAACACTCAGGGGCTTAAAACTCGAAGGGCCACCTTTACTGACACCCCTGTCTGGTCACATTAAGGGTCAAAAAAAAAAAACAAATAAATAAAACTAACTAAAAATAAGACAGATCTAAGAACACAATTACTGTGTTAGGATGTGTGCCGGCCACAACAGCTCACAGGGGTTTGCTCGGGGTGAGCGGAAACCAGAATCCGGGGATGAGGTTGCAAACAGGACATTATCATTCACATGAACACACGCAGGAACCAATTGACATTCAATACAATGACCAGGCTGGGTATTTGAGTCCCTGGCTGAAGCTGGCAGGCTGGGTGTATGACTACAGAGCTGTGCTCAGACTTGAGCAAGGACCATAGGACAGTATCAGGAACATTAAAGTGATCCCCATGAATACAGTTCACCTTCATACCCATTTTTCGACTGACAACATTCCATTGTCCCACTTAATCCCGGCATACCACAATAAAAAGTAACAAAAGCAGGGTTGTCAAGGAAACACCAGCTGTCACTAATTTCTTATTCAGAAATATGTAGGGCAAAAAAGAAGACGAAATCTTTCATTTGCACAGAAAATAAATTTTAGTTTAAAGCACGAATAGGGAGGAAAAAAGTGGAAAATGTCTCAAATGTAAATCAAAGTTTTTCAGCTCTTGGCATCCTGGTATATAAGGCCTTACTGTAAACAAGCTACTTTCCCGCAGGTTATCAGGGTCTGTGTAGTTACAGTATGTGTATTTAAGATCCTGCAGAAGCATAAACAATATGAGTCTTCTTCATTTTGCAGCATTGCTCCAGAACACATGAACCACTTCAAAGCTTGACTGCACAAGGATGTGGTGTAGCTGGAGTATACCAAACCCCAGAGTTGGAAATACACAGAGCCAATGTCGCTGAAAAAAAGGAAACCTCTCACTAACGCAGATATAAAGTACACTGCTGGGGCACACGCAATACAGCCCATGAGAAGAAAACTTGTCATACAGATTATATTAACTGTAACATGAACCAAAGGAACGAGTGGGAATGAGCTCAAATTAAATGCATGTTATCGCTTATCCACAAGGAAAGATTTTAGTCATTCAAAGGTGGAATTGGTAAGGACAGCAAACTGGGAGGTTATGCGATTAACTCTGAGAATGCTGACTCCCTAGGCAGTCTTCACCCAGGACCACTGCTGCCAGCTCTCCAGGATCTGGCAATAAACTTCAGGTTGGCACAGTAATTTCCAATTTGCATGTACTCTTCCCAAATGCTCTCTTAAAGCCAAAAAAGGTACATCTTTCATGAAGAATGGAACCAGTATGAAAACTCCATTCAAATAGAACAATCTTGGTCAAGCTATCATGTTTTTTTTTTTTTTTTTTTTATAAAATACATATACAAATATTTAAGAATTATACAAATAATTGATGCAAAAAATTAAAGAAAAAAGAACTAGAAAGACTAAAAATAGAACCACTGATATTTCTGACTATTTGAAAAGTTTGATTTAAAATTTAAATATGCTAATGAACAGTATGCTGATACAGATTTCATTAAGAACTTAAAACAGCAGCTTCCACTGTACCACACACTTAAACTCTTGTATTCACTAAGAACAGCAGTGATTGAGGCATATCCCTTATACGATAAGTCATAAATGATTTTATCTATGTGCACTAAACATTGAAAGAAGAATTAAGAGCACTAAAATATGTGTAGAAAAAAAGACAACTGGTAATATAAAACAACTGTATGTCTATTTGCCTGATATGCCGATACAGAAATAAAACATGTTAAAACAGTTTCCCATTTTCCGTATGGGGGTTTTAAGAAAGAAACCATTTCTCTGGCTAACAGATGAAAAATCAAGGGTAAATAAAACTCGTCTTGGTTCAGAGATCATATAAACCTCCCACAGTCTTCGAGTGGCAATTCAGACAATCTGAATAAAAGTGTCAAACATGCAACCAAGAAACAACAGTGTTCCTAATATTTATCTGTTCATAAAATCACAGGATTAGAACGTTCAGAATGTGGGGGCTACAGGTTAGCAACTGGCAGGAAACTATTTTAATCCCAACTGTGTGGCGTCCTTCACACTCTGTCCTACTATTATGCTGTAAGCAAAACCGCTAAAATTGCAGGATGTTTCCACGCACAATCAGAGCAATCAAATAAAGTAGAACGTTTCTGTGACTCTGTCCTGATCAAACAAAAGAGATTATAGAAAAACGTAAAATCTTTAAACTGTTTTAAACAAACAAACAAGCAAAATAAATAAATAAATAAATAAAATATTGCTGGGGCCACATAACACAGAAACACACACACACACACACACACACACTCACACACACACACACACACACACACATATTCAAAGAGAATGCAAATAGGTCATTGATCTCTTGGGGGGACTTTTTCTGTAGATTAAAAGTGTGCATTTTACCATTTTTTAAACCAAGCATTTAGAGATATTTTATTACTGAAGAATGAACAAAAAATCCCAAAACAAACAAACAAAAAAAACGTCAGCTGGAAAAACAGCTTATCAGCTGGAAAAACAATCAAACGAAAATGCATTTGCACAATTAACCAATATACAAATTTCTCATGACTGATATATAAAATTGTATTTATTTTAGCTTTCAAGGTACATTCTATTTCAAACAATCATTAACTTAACAGTATCTTAAATAAGGACTGAATGAAATTATTTCATTTTATTTTATTTTCTGAAAGAAAAACTTAAGTTCTTTCCATAATATTAACTCGAGCGGACAAACAATGTAAAATTGTCAAGCTATTATGATTGAGCACAATAATATTGCACATGAATTGTGATATGATTCTGACCAAATCTGTAGCTTTTAGCAAAAAACACACTGAATTTCAGAGATATTGAGAAAATGCAGTCCTTTTCAAAAGTTAGAAGTAAATAAATTACTAAACACCTCCTGCCCAATTAAATTTCAGTTCCCCATGACACCTTAATAAATTTCAGAATCATATCACGTTAATGCACACTTATTTTGGTTGGATATTGTTAAGAAACCTTTTACAAGATACTCATGGGCTAAGATTAAGAAATTTGTTGGACTTGATACACTGTGAGGCCTCACCTCATGCAATGTAATAGTGAAAATGAAATCACTATCACTGGCTCTACCTTCTATGCCCAGATAGAATTCATAATAGAACACAGGTCAGAACAGAATTTTAGAGTTAGCTACTCAGCACTCAAAATAAGAGCCTGAATCACTTGTAGCATTCAAAATGTCCCTTGAAATTTTTAAATAGTACCAATAATCTTTAAATAATCCTGCATAGAAAAATAAATTAAATATGAAGTTAATTAAACTACTAATTGACAGGTGACAGTGGTCATGAATCTTTTTTCTCCTTTTTGAATTTGTATTTACTTTTTTTCCATTTTCTGTTTATTTCTTGATGAGACTGATGAATTTTTGACCTTTGTAATTTACAAACTGCCCCACAAATACAAATAATGTTGACTTAAAAAATAAATCAGATTCGCTTACATGGCAAGCAGCTATGAAGGTTTTTTTACTTGGGTTTATGAATGTCCTGTCATGTGCCATACCCAAAGACTTCAAAGAGAATCACATTTCATTAGAACAAGTTTAAATGGCTCTTTACAGAAATAATGGACATAGTAATCCAAAATGTAAATACGTCGAAGTTTCAGTGCCTTCAGAAATAACCGAATCCACCAGTTTCAAGGCCCCAAAAAGTGTCAAATAAAATCCAAAAGAAGGGATTCTGGGGGATTCCAACACTTTCATGTGCCTGTGACCAACTTGCCAATCTTCGACTCCATTTCATTTTGTCATCCCAAGCACCCTAAAAATACTTCCAACCAAAAACAATGGACACGGGTTGAATTACACGCAATACTGTTTCATGACCCAATAATTTAGTTAAAAATAAAATAAAAAAATGATCTGATGGAACCCACTTTGATAGCAGCAAAACTACATTTGTTTATAAGGTACTGTATTATCCTCTATTATAGACTGATGGGATTCTTATATTTTGTAATGGCATCATCATTTTAAAAAAAAACAAGTTTTGAATTTTAACACTGACACCAATTCTAAGTGATATTTTGTGTAATGAAACTTGTCCGGTATTCCATTGGTCATTAATATTTTCCACAAGGCACTTTTTTTTTGTCATTAAGGGGCAAATGAAGGTGAGAGGCCTACAATTTAGTGAGGGCTGTTGGTTCCTCTCGTACTTGAAGATAGTCTGGGTCCAATTGGAGGTTTGCTTTTAGTTCATAAAACTCACTTTTGCGTTGCTCAACAACTATCTTACTGTGGTTGCCCCCTATTAAAGACTTTTTCCTTTTTTTGTCATGTGGTTTCTCGGAGTAACGGATCTCATAACCACTCACCCCTATACTGTTGAAATCCTTTTTGTTCTCCAAGTAGTTGAGGAACATGTTGGACTCCCTCCCTGGCAAGAACTCGTCCAGTTCGTCGATGGTACTTAGTCTCTTCCTGGCGTCCAGACTTAGAGTGTCCTTGTCTTTGTCTGTACTGTTACGCAAGACCATTTTCTGCCTCTGAGAGTCTGCAAACTTGAAGCCAGACTCCGAGTCTCTGATCCCACAGGTGTGGGCTTTGCTCATGTGCTCGATGGTCTGGGGGATAAAGGTCTCTCCGCCCAGGTCATCCTTCTTGCTGGATTTG
This sequence comes from Tenebrosternarchus preto, assembly GCA_025802075.1. Classification (NCBI taxonomy): domain Eukaryota; kingdom Metazoa; phylum Chordata; class Actinopteri; order Gymnotiformes; family Apteronotidae; genus Tenebrosternarchus; species Tenebrosternarchus preto. Next base: position 8,890,676 of record JAOYMR010000009.1, on the reverse strand, counting down.
TGATGGTGCATCCGGAGATGCAGAGGCATGGACCCACACTCCTGGCTGCCGAGCCCCTCTTGTCTCCCAGAGGGCTTTTTGTTTCGTCTCAGCACAAAGACCAGCAGGCAGAATGCAACGAACACGGTGAGGATCAAGACCACCAGTATGCTCAGGATCATGATCGACAGGGGCACTGGTCCACCAGGAGGTGCCTTGCCAACTCCAGCAGATGACATTGACGTGAGCACAGGGGTGGCGCTTGTTAGAATAAAGGGAGGCCTAGCGATGAGCTTGGGGCACAGAATCTCGTTTTTCAGTTCTCGCAGCTCTATGTTTGCAAACTGCACTGGGGATGCACATCTGACCTCCTTGGCAGCCACCCCATCATTGAGTTTCTCTAGCCACAGTTTCAAAGCCACTAAATCACATGAGCATTCCCAGGGATTGCCTTCCAGGTCTATTTGAGTGAGCGATCTTAGCTGATCCAGTACACCACTCACAGGCAAAGTCATGAAGTGATTGTTCTTCAGATTCAGTCTAGCAAGGGAGACACCAGCAAAAATGTAAGCGGGGAGACTTCTGAGCACATTGTTGTTTAGATACAAGAGCTGCAAATTTGGCATGGAGTCAAATGTCCCTGCTAACACCTCCTTTATGGCATTGTATTCCAAATACAAGTACTGGAGGTTACTGAGCCCAAGAAACATTTCAGGGTGAAGCTGCTCAAGTTGATTGCCGTTGAGGTATAACCTACGGAGGTTGGTCAGATTTCCAAACACACCTTTTTGAATGGTGGATATTTGATTACTGCCCAGGTGTAACAGATCTAATCCTTCAAAGCCTTGGAAGTCAGTAGGGCTGATATGTCTAATGTAATTACCACTGAGGTGCAATTTCTTGGCGTTTGGAGGTTTAGGAACAAGGTCAGCTAGACTCTGGATATTTCGTTCTTGACAGCTGACACTAATGCCAAAGTCAGATGGGTGAGCTTTGCAGGTGCAGGGTTGGGGACAGGAGAGAGGAGGGATTCGGGTTTGGTATGACACAATTTGGCCATTTTTGCCCACTGGAATACCAGCAACAATGCCGTTCCCATAAATTTTGGAAGGATTTGTAGTTTTGGGTGCTTTGGTAACTAAGGGTGCTATTGTGGATGGTGCATTCGATACAGCGTGCATGATATCTGGCAGGGATGGGGGCATCCTCACATCAAAGTCGCTGCCAATTCCCATAGGGCACAATTCTTGCTTATTGGTCTCCTTCAAAAGACGACCGTACAAATCACTGGGAGTCTCGCATATCGCTTCCCCAATGAAAATGTTGTAGGGCATATTCTCCAACCAAGCTTTCAGAGGTAACAAATCGCAAGTGCAATTCCACGGGTTGTCATCCAACTGCAACTCCACTATTCTCCCAATGTGCTCCAAAACTCCCAGATATGGGAGCTTCTGTATCCTGTTCCCTCGTATATCCAAGTGTGTGAGGGAAGCAAAGCGAAAAATGTTCTCTGGTAGGCTCTGTATAAGATTGTCATTTAGAATTAGAACCTTTAACTTATGCAGTTTGTTGAAGGCTCCCTTTTCAATATACTTGATTAAATTGTAGTCGGCCTGGAGGTATTCCAAGTTCTCGATCCCCCGGAAAGTGTCAGCCCGGAGTTCTTTTAATTCATTGTTATTTAAGTGCAACTGTTTTAATGCACTGAGTCCCACAAAAGCCCCTCCCTCGATGTTCTGCAGCTTGTTGTTGCCCAGCTGGAGGGAGACTGCGTGTGTGAAATTCAGAAAAGAGTTGGGGTAAAGAATGTACAAAAGGTTGTTCTGGAAATTCAAATGGTAGAGGCTAGATGGCGGAGGGAGCAGCTGCGTCGGTCTGTACACAGTTATTTTCTCACAGTTCACATAGAGGACGTTCTCGATGGACATGCACGAGCAAGCACTGCACGTCTCAGCTGAGAGGTCAGAATCCGAGTTAGAAAATGAACTCGATATGGAAAAGGCCAACAGAACAAGCAGCAGCATTTTTGCCTTTTAAAAATCCCCCAGAAAACCATTTAGTAACCTTAGAGGGGGGAAGAACAAACAGACAATCAAAACATGTTCTGTCCCCATACTTTCACAAAGCAATATGGCAATATTTTACAACAACACTGTTTTATCGTATCCTTCTGTGCACAGTTGAGAAAATCGGTAATTTGGGCTTGCCTGCTGTCCAGTAAAGACTGTGATGTATACATGTCAACTGAATAAAATCACTCTCTTTACAAACACAATTTTAATAGTCATCATCATGATCATCCTAAAATTAAAACATTACAACATTTTTAATAGTCAGATAGCAACTAAGTGTCACTTCATCGCTATGAAAGTATTGTAGGACCCCCCTCCAACCCACTAAAAATGTTTCTCGTATCCTGAGGGAAATATTACTAAGAGTATCGAAACAGCTAACCAAATTTAAATGAAAATGCTATATTCACTTTTTCTCGATGGATTTACAGTCATTGCTCACATGCTATCCTAGTCTAAATAATAATCAAAATAAATGAAAACTCACCCGCAACGTCCAAAATATCGTCTTCTTTACAGATGACACCGCACATTGCTAGAGCCAAAGGGGACTATTCCCATTCAGTCGCTGCTATCGCAGCAGGTTCAAATTTCAGCTTTCGCGTATCTTCCCGTCAGGCCCCACTTATTCAGAACATATATTCTGTCATAAATTCCCCCAAATACTAAGCTTTTGGGAGACATTTCAAAGCTGATAGAAGTGACAAGAAAAAAAATTCACCTTAAAATCTGTGAGAAACTAAATAAAGGCGCGCCGTTGAACTGGATGAAAAACAACCCCAGCATTCTCCAGTTCAAGGGAATGGAGAGGCAAAAGAATGTAAATGATGCCTCTTTATCGTTAGTTCGTACGGATCTTCACGTTTCGCGTTCCTTGCGTTTCACCTCAACAGTTCTGAAGAAAAAAAAAATGCAGAACCTGACAAATTAGTCCCAACAATCCCACGCGTTTACTCAAGCCTGAAAATTGCTTATATCGCTTGCCCAGCAGCACTAGTCGAACTCTGCCGTTTCTTAAAATTATGCGGTCCGGTTTAGTCACAAGAAAGAGGGGTAAATAACTGTGCTGTTATTCATAAAATCGAGATCGGAGACAGAATCGACGCGGAAAATGAATAATTCAGTTTAGTCCAGTACATTCAGAAAGAGATGCCACTGTTCGTCGCGAAACCTAACGAAACTCGATTTGAAATGATTGTTCTTGATACAGTCTTCGGTAAAATAAAGAAAACAGAGTGGTTCCTGCAGAGCAAGTATTCCACATCGTCTCCCTAAGTATGGTGGTTTGCTGCTGCATTGAGCTACCCACACGGTAAACGGGAGTAGAGGAAATGCAGAGATGCAGAGAGGGGGAGAGCAAGAGAGCGCGCAAGAGCGAGAAAAGAGCGCAAGGGGAGGGGGTAACAGGGCGATAATATAAAGGAAAGAAATTCAACTTTAGAACGTCCAAAAAAAAATCGCGTTTGTAAAACAGTAAATTAAGTAACTTGTTCTGGTGTATCTCGACGCGGGGTCATGCAAAATGACGATGCGTAACCTTTAGCTGGATCAGAGCCAGTTTGCTCGCAACGGTCTCTGACGAAACAGATTTTTTTTTTTTGTAAAAGTGCCGTACAATGTTAAGACTGAAACTGTTGCATCAGTGACGAATCCTTACGGTTTTTTTTAAGTACGCGTACCTGCGGCAAGGACAGTGCCTTCTACATTTGAATGAGCTACAGAGGCAAACCTGGAAAGATTCAGGGTACGTGATTTCATGCACTAATTCCGAAAAAGATACATTGATGGCATTTAGTAGGCGTTTAATAAAATAATATATGTGTATATTCTTGTGCCTGACTAAAACGTATCCCATAGCAATCAGAAAGCGCATACATCTATAATTAAAGTTAGAATCGAGAAGGAAATAAGGAGAGGGGCTGGTAGTTGAAAACGTCAGAAAGACTTTTAATAGTACTCGTGACAGATACTAAACTTGAAAGGGCGGGGTGGGGGCTGGCGGGTGGTTCGGAGGGGGGAAAAGTAAAAGAAAAAAGAACAAAAAACGGCGCCCCCCTCTGGCTGAAAAGTGAAAGAAAATTCTACCGCAGATAATAACTTTTTATGCACTATTATTTATATTTTATTACAGTTTGCTAGCGAAAAACAAAAGATACGAATTTATTGGTTAGATATTACTGAACACACAGTAGTTTACATCGCATCTTTGGTCATTTTGGTTGTGAAAGTAATATCTTTACCCCATTAAATTTCTGTCAGCCCTGATATTTACCTTTACTCACTACAGCGTGTCTCGCGAAACAAGTTACGCCCCGTCAGACACATGTCCTGTTAGTACCTCAGTAACATTAAGCAGCAGGGAACAACTGTTTCTAAAAGAGCAAGACTCCGTTACGTATTTAAGGCCCATTGAGGAAGCCTTCTCTTCCAACAGCTTCCATTAGAGAAGTTGGTGAGCCATGCAGTGCACAGTAGCAAAAACAGCAAAGAAAATGCTTTTCCTCTTCAAAGCAGGAGGCAAAATAGCAGTTAAAGTCTCCTGGGTGTCCTTCACCTTATTATTAGCTGGTTAGCCACCATGTAGCAGTCACTCACATTTTGATATCTCGGTGAAAGTATTGGGAGTGTGCGTACGTGATCGCGCGCGCGAGCGGGGGGGTGGGGAGCTTTAGAAATGATATTTAGTGTGAATTGACAGCATTTGGTTGATGAACACAGAGGGTCAAACTTGTAGTCATCTCTCTCTCTCTCAGGCTTCTGCTTTTGATATGCTAATCAGTTGTCTATATTTAACCAGCAATGAAAAAAGGAAATGCAGCCAAGAAAACAGAAAGAAAGGTGACACTCGTGTTGTCAACATAATATTTTTTTGTTGTCTGTTTGTTTTTCGCTTTTTTTTGTTGACGCTGCTGTTCACTTTGGTGACTCATTTGAAGAGCTCATGCTAATTAAATTCTGCTTGTCATTAATGTATAAACTATGTGTCATATGAAGAAACCGATAAGATGATTTAGATGATTGACGTTCTGGCAAAATCTACTTTCATTGGTCCCTTTGTTTGCAAACATTTTCAGTATTACAATAACGCAGAAATTATGTTTATCCAAGCTCTGATGGATTCTGTTGGGGCTGCTGTAGGTGTAGAAAGACCAGTTCTGCAGTCTGCATAAGAGATTCTTGGGAGAGAATTATTATTAAAGTGATTTTTTTTTTCCTTTTCCAAGTTATCCACTGGAAACGATCACTAGACAGTACAAGGGGAAAAGAGCAGTTGCTATAACAATCTGCTTTCTCTTCCACTCACACCCCCCCCCCCCCTTATTCATTTTAAAGCCATTTCTCCCATTTGCATGAAACATACTGCTCTGTCACTCTCTCTTCCCATCTCATGGCTACTTTAACCCTTGCTTCTTAGTGCCGTCAGTGTGGCAGTGTAACCAAACAGGCTGACTGACAGCAGTGCTGCACAGCACATGCTGGGCTACTGAACTGGGATAACAAGAACGGTGACACAGAGGATCATAGAACAAGGATCAAAGAGGAGAAAGGTCTGATGCAAAGAAATATGGTCAATCTGTTGTAATTCATGCCAAAACTTGAAGGACCAGTTTCCCCAAATCAATAGCAAACCGACAGCCTACAGCGAACTGAATTTGGTCATTATGGTAGCATTTCAATTAAAAAAGTTCATTTTGTGGATATGCAGGTACATAGTATTTCCCATGCATACAGCATGCACCATATAATTCAATCTACATCATCTCACTACTACCATAAAATGATTTGATCTACGCACAACAGTATCGTGTGCATTATTGACGGTGTGAGTTTGTTGACTTTCTTGATCTCCTGTGGCTTGTTACTGCTGCAGTAGCAGAAGCTACCTAGCTACCATTAATTTAGACAACCTTAGATCCTTGTCATCCCTAACAATGGACAAAAATGCAGTGTAGTTGCCTCAGCATGTAAACACAGACAGACAAAATGTGGTGGTAATTCACATGGAAGCTTCATGTTTGGTTGTACACCAGGCTCCAGTGGACTTATGGCCTGTTCTAACAATGAGCAGATACTTTAACGTTTCCTTCGATGCAGGACTTCATCCAGGCAAATATGTCACCCTCTTCAACTACAGTTTGGCAAGTGCTTCTTCTTTTTATGTAATATATCAGACAGGCAGGCCGTAAGCCTTTAAGAGGCACCATGTTCCTCTTGTGTTTGCAGATCTACAACATATTCCTCAATAGCATTTGATTCTTATTTCTCTTCACTTATCAGACGTTCTTTGTCCATAATGATATCAAACGTAGACTGCAGGGCACAGGTCCAAAAAAAAAAAAATCCTCCAAACACAATGTGTGCTTTTGTTCCGCTCCCATCCCCTGACATTGTAATACTCTGTGGTGAACTGAAAATGAGTAATTATATGAAGTCACGTGAAACATCTTGCAATTGTTTGCTGGGGGTTTCCTGGTCTTGTGCAGCACCACGGCCTGCCTATTACCCATGAATTTAGCTGAATATATTTCATTTGAAAAAGGTTTGAAAGGTTTTTGATTGCTGCAAACTGTATCTTATTGAAGTGGTGACATTTACTTAGTTGTAATGTGTACAGTATATACAGTGTAATGATAAAACCTACAAGCCTAATAAACCTCTGGTTCAAGGAAATGGGCTTAATATTGTAAAGTAACCCAGCGTAACGGGGATGATGTTTCTGCGGGTCATCAGCGTAACGGGGATGATGTTTCTGCGGGTCATCTTAATATTGTAACGTAACCCAGCGTAACGGGGATGATGTTTCTGCGGGTCATCTTTGTAACTTACAGACTAGTAGGACTTAACACGTATTTTGTGGTAAATTGGCCAAAACTTGCAGAAGCCACGCCCCTTGCTGAACGAACACACAGTTTCCACAGCAGCCGACAGAGCCAGGGCCTCTCAGCCATCAGTCCTACTCAGTGTTCTTATGCATTCCAGAAACAAAACCCTGCAGGACAGTAAAAACAACAACAACAACAACAACAAAAAGAAGAAGCAACCACCCGAGGTGCATTTGTCGCCGTTGCTACGGCGTATCGATCGGACGACTCGAGAGCCGCAGGTGATCCTAATTCGTGTCCCCATTAGAGCATCGCCCTCGCCGAAAAAAGAAAGAAAAAACAAGAAGAAGCGGTGATTATGTTCTTTCGGTCGTCAGCTGGTGCTGTGCGTCGGTGTGTGGTTGGGTAATCTGCTTGGTCTCCACGGAGCGATGCGGCGTGGCATTTGGCAGCTCCGGCAAGCTCTCCTTTTCAGAATAAACACAACATAAGCGAAAGGTCAGTCTTTCTCTGCTTATCACTTTGCCTTTTTGACATTTCTCGGCAGCTCTTAAGTGAAAATTGGAACGTTTCCGTGTGCAGGGTGGTGGCGGCTCATGAATGGACAGTCCCCCGGTTGCCCAACATGGAGGCTCAGATATTAACTCTGCTTCAAAGCCTCCTTGTGTACAGTGAACGATCTCATCCTTGCTGAGTGTTGAGGTGCAAGACAGCACGGGTCACCAACTCAGTACCGTGGAAGAACCGAATGGGCTTAAAATATGACAAATGAGAAGAAACAAACAAAAAAGATACTGATAGGAACCATGCCACAGATCATCAGAGAACACACTTCAAATAAAACAACAACAATAAATTATGTAGTGCTTTATAACATTATGACTTTACTAACTTTCCTCGTGCACTGGAAGCTTCACTACATCAAGAGAAAGAACAGAATGGCCAAGAACTGCAGAAATACAACGTTACACGTAAGAAATGTCTGAAACTTCATTGAGATTCTGAAGTCATTGTCTGTCTCTTATCCCTTCTCCTCGATGTGATGCATGAAAAGATAAACAAGGGTCAAATCCAAGCTTAAGGGACAAAAATGTTTCGAGGCAATTTTTATTGCACTGGGAATGAATCAAAACCAGTAGTGGTTAAAAAAAAAAAGGGGCATAGAAAAGCCAATGCAGGAGTAACTGTGATCTGCACTGTAGCAAAGGCTCTTAATCAGTGACTTACAGTCCTTCACTAGCTAACATATGCACTGCAACCTTACAACAGCAGTTTTCACCTGGGATTCTGAACAGTTTAAAATGGCAAAACATTCACAACATTTCCAAGTTTACGTACAGTTGTTACATTCAGACAATTAGTGTTGTTTTAGTCATGGTCCTCAAGCAGGCAGTTTTTTATAATTATTGTGCAGAAATATCAGATACTGCCATAGTGCCATCTTGTGTATTTGTGTGTATGTGTGTGTGTGTGTGTGTGTGTGTGCATGTGAGAGAGAGAGAGAGAGAGAGAGAGAGAGAATACCATATTTTTTGTTTCATTAATTAAGTGAAAAGTGAAAATTCCTTATGGTTGTTTGTGAGGTTAGACTTTAATAAAAGTTGTCCAATATAGCTGTATATGCACGTGTCATTAGGAGGGTGTAACAAATCCAGGAGACTTCAGTTTAATTGTGCTGAATTATGGAAATTTTCTTGAAATGAACTGTAACCAAAAGAGCTCCAGCACAGTGCAGAAGACGAGAAAGAGAGTTTCACTGTGTTGATTACTATGTTTAGCATAATGAAATATGGTGAAAAAATAGAGAGAATAAATTTGTAAATGCATTAGTATTATTATTGTTGTTGTTGTTGTTGTTTATGTTGTTGGTCTTCTTCTTGTTAGCAACAATAATAGTACTAGCCTAAAATATACCAGTGATTTCATCTGAAGTCTAAAATATTCAGTTTCAGTTGTGCATTGAAATTTAAACCAATGTATTTCTTTTCTTTTTTTTTTTTTTGATGCACAAAAAAAGCCCTACAGATCTTCAACCTTACTGAGCATTCAGCCACGCTCCTCTGCCCTGCTTTTATAAGCCACTTTGAGTGCAGGCCAGCTAGCTTCAGACAAACCTGGAGGGGTCAGGCAGAAAACGTAACCTATCCATGTAGCCGTGTCTACTTCAGATGAGGGGAGTTCCCGAGATTTTGGCAGGTGGCGCCGAAACTGGCTCATGCCAACAGCAAGACCCGTCTGCAATGTCACCTCAAACAGAGATGCTGTTGCAGGGCCGTGTGCTTCACCTGCACACATCTGATGCCACGTCTGGCAGCCCGGCCATTCGCAGCTCGAGCCCGAGGCTCAGGCAGGACCCAGGAACCTCAGTAGGCTGCATAAACAGATGGGGATGCTTTGCCTCTGATTCATTCCGTGTTAAGTGTACATTTAATCACAATATTTGCCGCAAAACTCTGTCCTTAAAAGTTCTCACTGCAATGATGGCATTTGTGCTGAGATGGCAAAAGTATCAATATGTATGTAAATGAGATGTATGATAAGGAATTAAACATGATAATGAGGACTAGGAAGTCTAGTGTCTGCTATATCTAGCAGAGGTGCGTCGAAAAAGACTAGATTGCATATCGTGGTAAATTGTGTGCATTTGTTAATGTCCAATGTATGACCTGGAGCAGTGACTTCAGGGACAATATAATTCAGGCAAGAAGGTAATTTTAGAAAACTACAGTCCCTCTAAAAAAAAAAAAGGTAGCCATTAAAGATGATCGTTTCTAGAGTGGAGTGAAGTGGGGGTTACATCACTGACCAATGAGCAACAGCGTCAGGTGAAGCTGAAATAGGACTGAGCCCAGAGTTACCTGTGGTAAAGAAACACTGTAACACAAAGGAGGACTGAACTGAAAATAATGATAGAAAACAGCTCAAACCAAGTAACACAGCCTGCGACCTATGACTAATCATGAATCAGCTATCCATCTGATTTCCCCCATTAAGAGTGATTTTATGGTTCTGGCTCACCCTAGTTCCATCACCTAAGGGAACCGCACATCTGTGTTCAGTGTGTAATATTCAATCTTCCTTCACTGTTCTTTATACACCATACTAATTTGCATTTATTAGGCATTTGTTTTTAGTGACTCGTGATAAGACATGCCATACAGCAAACAACCACAGATGGTTGAGAGAAGTACACAAATCTTTCATAAATCACTTGACATAAAGGTAAACAAGAAAGGCAATGCAATGTTAATTCAAGCTTGTTGGTAACTTTCTTTGTGCAGGACAGTGTAAATCATGTGAGATATTATCCTGTCCAAGCAATTGCACCTAATTTTATTACTTGTCAATTACTTTCTCAGTTCTTTCTCTAGTTTCTCAGTTCTCACAACTGCACAAAAAGTTTAAATATGCACATTTTATAAACTCACCATAGGGGCAAGTTGTTAGACAAATGTAGTGATAAAATGGGCAGGTCTTTTAATTATTTTAGAGGAGTAACATGTTTCCCAAAAATGTACATGTGAAGTAAAATACCCAAAAATGCAACTTACATACATTAGAGGAGAACTCTGTTGCTAGGAATCTTTTTTGATTTACAATATGGAATACAACAGTTTAGCTTAAAACAAGGAGCTACAATTAAGAATAATCAGAAATAAACCATAGATTTGTAAAGCATGGCTTTACAAGTTATTGAAACAAGATGCCCTCATCCAGACACTTCACCTAGCGAATGGAACTCAATAGGCTGGCGTTTTGTCCCCATATTTGCTTTTATAGACTTTATCACTGAGAATTTGTACTGACACATGTATTTACTGCCATGCCACACCGAATCTCTTCAGTCCTTCATGCGTAGACTGTTTTCATGGGAGCATTTTCAACAGCCACCAGTGAACAGGCCAATCTCACCCCCCTGAGAAGATGTTTAAAACATAACATTGAAACGTTATCTGAATCAGAAGCTTCAGTAGAAAAAGCACTCCCATGCCCGATAGCTCTGTTGTTATTTCTTTTGTGGATGCAGTTTTTTTTTTATTCATTCATGTAGTTGCTAGTTGTTATTGTAATTCAGCCTTCCAATCACGCTGTATTTCAGTGTCTTTCCTGCTTGTTCATTGGGCGTTTTATTCTGATGTCCCATTCTTAATGATAAACTGGATGAAACTCAGTCAAGTTCCACTATACTTTTTGCTTTTCATATTCGGTTCGTTGTACTCAGGTGCCTCTTGATGCACCATATTAATAACAATCGTAATATAAGTGTAATAAGACTGTTCCTGCATCTACAATCTAAAATGTCAGACTGTAAAATGACTATAGTAAAAATTCACATTTTCTTTGAAATGCCAAGGACAAGCATAAATTGCAATGAAGATTCCAGCATGTTCTGAAATGTGCTGAGCCCATAAACCTTTGGCGTGTGCAGAGGGAGAGGTGCGTCTGTGCTCTGATTTGGCGTTGCCATGCTACCATCTGCTCACATACATCTCTCCCCATGCTTGATGTGGTCTCAGGGAGGACCAGTACGAAAATGAACGTCTTTCTCCGACCGTCACGTCAAGGCCAGAGGAAGTGACGGGCGTGTTCTCGAAACTGCGCGGCCACCGCTCGCAAGCGAGTGGCCGAGTGACGACACCGACTTCTGATGCCTGCGCAACCATGGCAACCATCACCGAGGAACATTATCGCCGTGGGCGAACGCTGGCACTGATAAGGCAGCATCCAGGTAGATGCAGGCGGAGGCCACAGCACAGCCTGCTTCAAGGTCTACAGAGACCCTCCAATAGCAACTTCAATGTGCTGCATCAATTGTTATGCATCAAAATCTCTCCACGAAGCAGATCTTATTTATAGCCCTGTGCTTAGGTGTGGGCTGACATTTTAAGTTGAGCATAAAATTGACCTCAATACTACTGTGGCTGTTCAGTCATAACATGGCTGAGGTCTTCTGAAGGGACATGCAGTAATGCCACATTATACAGCAGCATAATAACAAACACTCTGGACCAGAGGTGGACATTCCAGGTTCAGAAAGTAAAAATCCTTGCCAGGATTTTGCTCAAGCTTCCTAGATGATCTAAT
>JAOYMR010000009.1:8858535-8878511 GCA_025802075.1 Tenebrosternarchus preto | reverse complement strand
CATGGAATCAATGTAATCTAGGATGCTTGAGCAAAATCCTGGTGAGGACTTTTACTTTCTGAACCTGGAATGTCCACTTCTGCTCTGGACCCTGTTCCACTGCTTGATAACTGACACTATTTGCTAGAGGTCTGAAAATGAACTTCACTTTTAAATGTACAATGTTTTTTTAATATATAGAAAACTTACTTTTGCAGTGGGTAGGGTAATCAGGCTATAACATTTTAAAGGATTTTACCATGTAATTGGTTTACAATATGAAATATGCATATTGAGTACAGTATAATCTGTATGTAAAAATAAATTGTAAAAGAATGAGCAGAATATAAAAATATGTTGGTTCTCAAAAAAAAATAAATAAATAAATAAATAAAAAAAAAAAAATATATATATATATATATATATATATATATATATCATAATCACCATATTTTGATGTGTGTATGTGTGTGTGTCTAAGGCTGGTCTGTGGGCTTTTGTGTCTGTCTTCCACATCTTCTGTGTATTGACACAGTGCTCATTTGGTGAAGACACTCATTACCAGCCGTTGTATTGTATATCCCTTCAGAAATTGTTACCTTGTGTTTGCCGGTATTATGTGTCATAAAGCTCATCAGACACCCTGATAATTAAGTCCATCGCTGAGCCCACATTCCTCTTCTCACTAATTGGCACATTCTTTTTTTTTTCATCTGGCCCTCCACCATGGCATGAGTTTGCTCTCACGGGGGGGAGACCATTCTCTTTATAAGACATAATCCCCCGCCCCCAGAAACAGTGCAAAATACCACAATCTTTCAACCCAATGTCATCACTTCATAGGATTATAGTTAATTAGGCAGCAGTTAAAAATAACTCTAATAAAGCAGGACTAAGAGCATAAAAGGTGAGCTGGAGTAAAAATAGCCCAACCTTTTAATTTGAGTTCACCTCCTTTTTAATGGTATGGCATTTGATTCATTTCAAGTGTCCTATTCAAAATACACCAAGTGAAAGGCAATGAAATTGACAGATGTATAGATTTGTAGGGACCTAAAGCTCTTATAGGAATAGATTAGATGGTATATTCATTCCCTCCTGGGTTCTTGTAAGCGAACACCTCACAATGTCCACATGCAAATATCATTTCCACCTTTGTTTAACTCTGCTATAGAGTTAATGTGTCTTTATGTAGAAGGCAGTTTTACTATTGTTAAGTGTAAACCAGGTACAGAGAGAACCAGGCCCACCCTGACAGGCTCTGCTCGAGGCAGATGTGATTAAGCCCTGGGCTCTCACTGCCCCTGCCACCTGGCTGACACAAGACTACACTTCTTCAAGCTCTGGGCTTGGGGTAGAACGAGTAAAGTGAAAGGGGAAAGCAAAGGTCCCAGCCTTTCTGACAGACTCACAAACTAATTCCCAGGCTTGGAGTGACGGGCGATAGGCAATATTATTCTAGGGTGCTTTGATGGGCGCTCAGTAGAATGAGGTAGCGCCTTCTGCCCAGGGTGTCCAGTACAGCAGAGAGAGCAATTTCAACTCCAGCCATCTAATGTGACTATTAAAAAGAGTCTAGGTATGGATGCATGAATATCTTGCTCACCTTTACACACCCATGCACTTCATTACACACACACACAAATGTTATACAGGTTTGTCAAAAAAAGAGTACCACAGAGAATTATTCTTTATTAGCACAAACAGCAAAACCAGATCTTTTAATTTTAGGCCACATGTATTAGGCAAAGAAGGCAAACAGGCACAGACTCCTCCTCACAGAGCCCTGAGACACTACAACTATGGCAGCCAACTGCACTGTGTCACTGTGACACTGAGGTTAGGAGTTAAAAGAGATATTTTTACATTTACACTGATGTGGGCTTTGGAAAGCAGAAAAAAAAACGGGGAAAAAAATACACTGAACAATGTTTATCTCAGGCCCAAGAGCTTCAGCGTCCTCGGACCAAAGAACGGCTGACGCTGGTGGAAATACAAGAACCCAAGCAGTGTCGGTGTACACGGTGTTCTTGGTCTGTTGGCGACATGTTCAGCAAGTTCTTGTAGCTGTAACAATGCCCAGTGGTTCAGGCAACAGAACAGCAGTACACCGCAACATTACAGGAAAACCACTACACCACAACTCCCGCCACACAGCTCAGCTCTCATTGGTTATAAATTATTTAATATCTGTTCTGAGCCTCACAGCACCTCTTGTCTTTCTTCAACCTGTTGAGTAAGGAAAATAACAACTTCTATCAATGGGTGTGTGGCGAGTGTGTATCAATCGAGGCTGAGCATCCGGTTTCACCCCCTTTGTTCCTTGCGCACTTCATGCACCCAGGTTTAATTAGAATCCGTTTTAAATATTCATGGCTGTTGTCTGTACTGTAATCCTGGGAGGAAACCAGATAACCGAGAGGAAGGCAAGCCAACGACATCGAAACATACTCACTGACAGCTCCAAGCTGCTTAGCAATTAATTAATTACCCTTTCCAGCAGGAGATTATAACGTATAAATATTCCGACGATCATGGGTGACGGTGAACCGTAAAGATGGCAGAGTAAGCATCAGAGGGCAGGTGAAAGACCCTGGTGTTAATGCGTCCACATGGTGTGGAGCAGGTTGGAGATGAATATGCATGGGATCAGTGTCAGGTATGTGGAGGTTACAGAGGCTGTGCCAAAACTGCTTCAAAACAGGCACTTTGCACACATCACAGCCCGTTTCACTGCTGTGAATTGAGGCAGCTTGCGTGTGTGGGGTGTGTGTGTGTGTGTGTGTGGGCATGCGTGTGCATGAACCCTAGATTATAGCACAACTCACACCTTATTTTCAGAGCCTGACACAGTAATGGGGGCCTGAGCAATGATAACGTTTCTCTAGGTTGAACAAGGGGTGGTGGGGCATAGATGAAGGCAACTCAATCCCAGTGGTTGGGTCTTTTAACACACTTGTTGCGATGGCTCCAGGGATAACCTGGCTTTGACAGCCCACTGCCAGACAGAAGCAAGCTAAGCTCTGCCGTACAAGACAGAACAGTCACTTATAAGAGACGAAAACAGTGATGAGACAGAGATGGAAATGAATGATGGATTATATATATACGTATTCCACCACTTTGTGACTTTTACCCAACTAGATTTCCAACTGAAAATCCATTGCAGCAGAATGTGAAACAGCTACTTTTGGGAGGCTTGTGAACTACTGTTTGAGTTACTATTATTGTTTGAGTGCCTTGCCCCAAGCCAAGCAATGGCGGGCAGTTTGGTTCCTGGTGATTGACATTTTTTCACCTGACACTTTTCCATCATAGAGCTGCTGCCAGATTTCGCTGCTGAGCCAATAATAATAATAATAATAATAATAATAATAATAAAAGGACCTGCAAAAAAAAAAAAAATTTCTTCATGAATACTGTATATTTTTTTAGAATCAGCTAGAGTTAGTGATTCATCCTCTAAAAAGGCCCAACAAGTGAGACACTGACTGACATACTAAGTCTAGTGTTTTTTAAAAAAGGTAAGTATGTCAGTATAGTTGAAACACCAGTCGCTTGTCCCTGAAACTTCATGCTACTGAAAATACTTGATAATTACTTGTACTTGATGTCAAGTCAATTTAGTCTTGTAAATTTGACTATAGGTGTAACACAACAGATAGGTAACGGAGAAAGGATTATTATAGTTTGCATTAATTAAAATGAGAAAAAAAAACATTCCTAAAAACATATGAAGTACAGCTTGGTGCTACATTACAGACACTACAATACACACACCACTTTTTAATGTGTTACCTGCCGAAAATATTGAAATGAGAAAAGACTAAGAAATCTATCAAAAGTCTACCAAAAATGTCTTATAATTCAGGTCACCACTGATTTGAAAATGAATTTGTGTGTTGGTGGGGGAGTTATTCCCTTGCTATTCAGATTATCATTTGTGTGTTGGTGGGGGAGTTATTCAGATTATCATTTGTCTTGGTGGGGGAGTTATTCAGAATATTGTTTGTGTTGGTGGGGGAGTTATTCAGATTATCGTTTGTCTTGGTGGGGGAGTTATTCAGAATATTATTTGTGTTGGTGGGGGAGTTATTCAGAATATTATTTGTGTTGGTGGGGGAGTTATTCAGATTATTATTTGTGTTGGTGGGGGAGTTATTCAGAATATTGTTTGTGTTGGTGGGGGAGTTATTCCGATTTTTGTTTGTGTTGGCGGAGGAGTTATTCACTCGCTATTCCGATTATCGTTTGTCTCCATTTGGAAAGACAGAGGCTCCGCAATCTAACTCAGTCTCCTGTCTCCTGACCTACTGGATTATGTTTCATTTCTCGTTCCACTGTGCTAACATATGTGGGAAGAGATTAATCTTTTACCAGCAAGCCCAGAGTTAATCATAGCCAGAGCTGACCTGCAGAAATGTACTGCTATGCCTTGACCGAGCAACGTGGGAAATGAGCTGGGAGTGCAAAACAGAAGCTGGATAAAGGGCCTGGACAAGAAACCTGTGCAGACAGAGTAATTCGTTTGGCCAATCATGAGGATGTAGTGGGGGTATAGAGCGCACAGTCAATCCAAACAAACGGACATCGATGCTCTTTTTTCTGTTTACCCCAATGACAATAGGGAAACCAATTGTGCTTGTCATTAGATTATCTGGTTGTAGTAAATGACAATGTAGGAGTGCTTATAGCCTTTGGCCTCAAGCATTATCTTAGAGATAGGCTTGATATATGGATACAGTGGAGTCTGTGTAATTGGACACAGTTGTTTTATCTATTTTTTTGTGTTTGTTTTATTTTGTATTCTTTTAGTGTTTGGGGTAACAATCATTATATGATGTTATGATGGAGAATGAGATTTCACATCTTTGCTGGGTGAATTACACTGAAACTGAAGGATTTTTTTTTAAACATAACACAGAGGGATTTTGCTTTCAGTCTTGTCTTCAATAAATAAAATGTTGCTCACTTGGGTTGAGGTCAGTTGATTGATTTGTTCACTCACTCTGAGCCCTGAAAAAAAAAAAAAACACTACAGTTGCTTTACCATCATGCTTCAGGTCACCATCCTCGTGGAATGTGACTCGCTGTCCAGTGAGTTTTGAGCCATTTGGCTGGACCCAAGCCCTTAAGATGATTATATCAACTTCAGAATGCATCACTTTGCTGGAGTTGGCAGTCTTATCATTTTCCTCCACACCTTCTGCTTTCCATCACTCCGTTACATCACTCTTCAACTCATCTGTTCATAAGACATATACATTATGCATGGTGGAAAATGGTGATGGATTCGGTTGGTGTCAGATAGTGATGGACGCACTTGTATCAGAAGAAGTACAGATGAGCAAAATGCCCCTTCAGTAAAGCAAGGAGCATTTCAAAAGACAGAGATATCCCCTTTAATATGACATGGCTTCTGTCTTTAGTTTAAGCATCAGGTTTAAAGAGGAGCATGTATATTTATGTTACTTCTCAGTATACCATGTCTCATGAACATACTATATGTAAGCTAAGTTCAGCCATCCTTTTTTCACCCCTGTGGGTGCATGACACATGCCCCCTGAATAATTCAGCTGGAGTCCCACATTAAACTTTAATCAGGCAATAGGAAGTTGACGCATTTTTTTACTAAGGCGTCTCAGAGGAGCAGGTGGAGCAGGTAGATGATCGGTAATGACATTAAATGCCAGAGTGTTTGATGGACTGAAGACTGGTTTGATGAATTTTCAAAACATTATCAAACAGAAAAAGACAGTGTCATCTAAGCCATAATAAAGATTGCTTGCATAATGCTAGCAGTTTGACAGTCTTTTATTAAAATAACAAAAAAAAAAAAACATTAAAGATCTGGATGCTTTGTTTGGAAACTTTTTCGAATCGATTATGAAATATATCAATCAATATGAAGAATATATTCAAAGTGTTTTAGTGCAAATAAAGCTAAAAAAATTTGATTAAGGTAGGATCAGCATAACATGATAAATATTCGCCTTTATGAAAACTGGCATTTAAATACCCATGATTTTACTTAACTCTCACCTCTCATCAACACTACTTGGATCTATGGGGCGCTTGAAATTCACATGGTATATTTTCAGTATAATAGCATAAATGGAAGAAAGTGTTGTGAGACAAGTAGTTTATAGATATCTCATAAAAATGTAGATTCTAATTCCTCAATGTGAATCTTATAGAAAACCCAAGAAGATATATGTTTTTCGACACACTCCCAGTATCAATTTTCATTTGTACATTTGATATAATCCTGAAAGATGCTCGTGGACTGTTTTCGGCGTTTGGTGTCTCGACAGGGGGATGTGTGTAGAGTGAAAATAATAACTGAGCGTAGAGCATCTGGGAGACGTGGAGATGATGCAGTCCTGTTGGCTGGGTTGGTGAGTTCCTGCTCATTGGTGGGAGTAAAGCTAAGGTGCCTTGGGTGTCAGCAAGGTGGAAACAGGCCTGGTACGTCTCTGCACTCCAAAGGCTCATGCCCCATTACAATTTGTCACATCAATTTGTAGGAGCATAGACTGAACGTCCTGGCCTGGTGCTTCGGGAGTTGACATAAAAAAGAGCAGGGCAAACCCCTTTCCTCTCCCGGGGGTGGTCCAGACGTGCTTCCGCATTGACCGTAAATAATGCCGGAGCAGAGAGACGGGAGACAGCCGTACTGTGGCTGATGACGTCGCTGTGCCTGAGGCCTGCAAGCATCTTGCGCTACTGACTGTGGGGGGGGGGGGGGTGATGAGGAGTGAGAGATGTTCTGGAGGTGTGGGCACATATCGCTGTGTCCCAGGGGATTGGCGTAGAGCCAGATCGCCGTTGTACATGTAACCGTAGCCGTTGGGTTGTAAATGGTGACGCCCGCTTCTAAATCTGAGAGGAGAAATGCGGCCACACGTTTCTGTTAGTCACGCTGTTATCTGAAACACTCTTCAATGAGTGTTTAACTGAATGTGAAACACTATGAGGCAGATAGCAGTCTGTTGCGTGTTATGAAAGCGTTAATGAGGACAGCATGTTAAAAGATGTGTGAAACACTTTTGTTTCTGTTTTACCCGCCATAGTATTGATCACTTAATTAAATGCATCAAAGAGCAATACGTTGTAATACGTGGTTCTGAGGCAGTGCAGTGACGTAATCTCCAAATGCACTGAATGATGTCCTTTGAGGCTGAAATTTCAGGACGACACAAAGAACAAAGCCTGAATAAAAGCCTTCCAGGATCAAACCAGTATGAGACAATGTTATCTTTACCACTGTTCACAATGATCTCTGTGTGCTATGTTTGTGTGGAGCCACATGCAGACATTACACAACCAGAAAGAGATGGAACAGTGTCACCTTTTGCTGCATGGCAAAGTCCCATAGTTTTTTTTTTTTCCAGTACAATGATATTCCATAGGAAGGTAGAGTGCCCATTAGACTACAATTCACATGTCAGAATCACAGTGCACCATAAACACATCAAATGCCTCATGTAAGCTAAATTTGAAATGCATTCAACAGATTGGCAGTAAAGGCACAGACCCAAGTAAATTCCAAAGTATGTAGTCAGTAAAACACAATGGTGTACAGAAATAGTGAAATCCAGTGTGTTCAGGGCTTTAATGATGTAGAGAATTATGGGACCTGTGTTGCCAAGATAGGCTTTTACTGCACTGTGGCACTTTGCCCATGGTCACACTGTCATGAGAGGCACAAAGTAGCATTATGTGTACAAAATTAGGAAGCAGGAATCTAGAATCCATTACGTAACAGAGGTTCTAGTGTCGGTACGTGTGGGAACAGTGTAGTTAGAGCTTTTGTTCCACTGTGGAACATTCTGAATTAATCAGTGCGTAATGGACGCCAACCTCATCTGCTTCTGGTTTGGAGCACACTCTTGGGTGCTTGTATCCAGTGTTTGACCAGTACATTAAGAGTACAACAGAGATTTTATGGTAAAGAAGAAAAAAGTAGAAGACAATTATGCAGATGGTGCACAGGAGATTCTTAAGAGGCTTATAGTAAAGGGCTATTTGGGCCAGGATGGTCTGTGGGAGTTGAAAAAACATTAAACCAGCGCAGACAGCCACCAGTCTCCGATGTAGGTGGTATTTTGTGAACTGGTGAAATGCACAGAGGATGATGACGACATTTGGTGGTGAACTACTTTTAGGACTTTCAAGTGCTGGATACTACCTTTAGTCAGTAAGCCCAGCGTAGAATGAGCAGTGACTCAGTCTCAAACCTGAGTAATGTTCTCTGTGTTTAAAGACATCCAGCAGGTTGGATATTTCACCTGAATTATGGCAGAAAATGCAGCACAAAGGTTGTTTTCCTGTAGCAACACCATGGTGCTGCATATGATCCAGTTTCTCTATCTAACCTTTCATCTGAGGTTCCTTATAAAACTTATAGACTGAAATATAGCTAGCTTTGAGCATAATATTCAATACTTTTTTTTTTTTTTTTGAATACGAGTTTCTGCTTTCTGAAAATTACTTCAATGATATCCCACTGCTCAGAAACAAGCAGCTTCAATCCAACTTGCAATATGTTGGAATGACAAATGCTGCACTTACCGAACAACTGTTCTACATATATATATGCTTGGCTCTTTGGAGACCTGATAGGCAGTTATAAATGAGTCCTATGCCCTTCTTTCTATTCTTCAAGTCTGACTCATCTGACAATGTAAGTGGGTGATTTTTTGCTTTAAGAGGCATTATAGAGGGCTTCTCCATCATCGGTTAATGCAAAAAGCCTTCTTGTTTTTCTGGCTGTCCTCTGAAACAAACCTCACATCAAATCCTCCATATCAGCCACCCACTTTTACCAGGCACTCCCCTCGATAATAAAATAACACATTAGTGGAAGGTTACGGTGTAGGAATTGATTAAAAATATAGAAAACTGTTATTGCTTCTCTGCTGTTTCAGCATAGCGTATGTGAGATCTTGAGAGACATGGGTTTGTGTATTACAGTTTGACCCATGCGGTTAGGGAAGCAATTAGCGAAACAATGCTGTGGAGACTTGGCATAGCGGAGTATCATGGGAGCACATCCATATAGTCAGTTAAAGGCTTGACTATGACTATGTGATCTAATTAAATGTAAAAATAAGTCTCAATGAGCTTTAAAGTGCCATCCAAATTTCTCCACTTTAATTGAATGTCACTCCCCTGAGAAGTTTTTGAGAAGACACTGTGCTATGAACTTATTTCAAAGCAGTAGATTGATGTGTAAAAGCCGTATTCCCTTTAAATGTTTGGCACCAATTCACGAGACACTTGGTTCAAAGCAGAACAGACCAGCTACCAGTGAAACCACAGCAGATAAGGTCAGTTACTCACTGACGGCCTCCATACATGAAATATTTCACCAGTACTGCATCGAGGTTGTAAGTGAATATTTATAGCATCTGAGCAGGGTGGAAGAGGTCTGTGTAAGTAAAATAAGTGGGAAGGGAACCTTCCATGCAAGAACAACCAGTCTCTGTGCATCCATACAGGGACAACCAGTCTCTGTGCTTACTGGAGTCCTGCTGACGCACATGTTCTCATGCATTGACACACAAACTTTGTGGTATCAAAAAAAAAAAAACAGCCCAAAGGCAGTTAAAGTAATAACCATGTGAACTTGCTGTTAAAGTAATAGCTCTGCAAAAAAAATAAAAAATAGAAAAAAGTGTATACATATCCTCCCCTAATTGGCTGCAGTTGTAGTTGATCAGCTCTTTCTTTAGTTTCCTCTGAAGCTGCTAGTTTAATGTAGCTAACAAACAAGGGAATACTAAAGAAAATTGGTAAAAAAAAAAAAAAATTAAAATATCAAACTTCACTCACCAAACATGTCTTGTCAGATACACACGGGGTAAGAAAAATGTGAATTTGATTAATAGTATAAGGGAAAGAGAAGTACAGTGAGCAAATGCTTTTTTTCCCATCATTCTTATTGTAAACATGCCGTTAAACACTCGGCCAGTATATATTTTTGTTTCTATTTATTACTTTTTCCTTGTTTTCTTACTACTTTCTTATTACTTTTGTAATCAAAGCTGTTCTTTTAGATTGCTATCTATGCTGCAACCTCATGCTACAAACCAGTATTTCAATATGATGGTTTAGGTGGAAGTAACTTCCAGATTGCTTTTGTAAGTGAAATATACTTTAATGCTTCTTCTGTTTAGTGTTTTTGTTAGTTTTGTTAGTTAACTTTTTTTCTGAATTAACACTTCTGAGGATTTTGCCTAATTAATCTACTAGCTATAGTGTAGTGTTTCATCACTAGGTAATAAAAGAGACCATAATGTTAGATAGAATGATGCTATCCAATGTTCACATTTTTTCCATATCAGACATTCATCATTTGTCACATGACCTTGACACGGTTTGCCTGCCTGTGGTATGGTGTCTTCTGGATTAAGAAAGGGAGGAGAGATTTAAAAACGAGATAGTGAGAGGGAGAGAGAGATTAAACAGTCTTTTAAGATGTAAAATAAAAGTTATTTGCATAATTTTTCAAGTCGCCCCCCCACCCATCTAGAAGTATATTCTCTTCCTCATCAAATATTTTTATGACCTGAACATATATCTAGGTGAAGTAAAATTTATCTCTGAAGGCATACAGAAAAGCCTAGAAGTGCTCTCTCTACATACTTGTGTATGCAGATTCCATCAGTGATAGATACTTGAGAAAAGAGAGATACTTGAGAAAAGTTGCCCCTCTGTATGAACAAGTCTGCCATGTTGATGTTATGCACTCTAACAATGCAGTGCAATATGATCAATATGTAACACCAAACAAATGTCAAGAAAGAATCCATAGAATCCAAATAACTTGCCAAATTGTAACAGAAGCAAAACACTTTGTGAGATTATAATAATTATCACATCACAGTCATTATCACCTAAAGTAAACTGATGAAGGCATGGACCATTACTCAATTAATTGTTATTTTCTTAAGACTAGAAATTGCCATCAAATTAGTCCACAGTGACTATGGCAATGTGTGTGTGTGTGTGTGTGTGCGTGTGTCTGCATGCATGTGTGCGTGTGTGTGTGTGTGTCTGCATGCATGTGTGCGTGTGTGTGCACATGGTGCAAATGAGCTTCACAGTGGGTAGAACATAAAATGATTCGCATGTTTCAGGCTTCAAGGTCAGTGTTTTTGTTGTGCTCTGAGACTCTCACTCAGCTGTCAAAACCCCACTTAGCAGATCCATCCGGCTTGCTTTGTTTGGCCAAATTTGTCACGCTTCATCACATCCCTTTTCTGCGATGGAGGGGACACACACATACACACACACACTCAAAAAAAATAAATAAAAAAAATAAAAATATATATATTTTTGCACCCAACACCTATTTGCTTTGTAGCCAAAATCAATGGTAGGAGAAAGCAGAAGTGACATTTCTCCATCACAGTATTGACTTTGTGTATGTTGGTCTGTATTGCATTCCTAGCATCAACAATGCAAGGGAATTTCAGATGATCTAGTCTTGAATGAGGAAGAGTAAGCTGTGAAGTAAATACTCAATCAGATCAGGAAACATCTGCCGTCACTCTCAATCCATGGGAAGCTGGAAAAATCTGGGTGGCATATGGGCATGGCAAAATGATGCTGCATGAGCTTAGAAATGTTTTGAGCTTTGAACCTTCTCATAAAGCTGAGATTACATTTCCTGCCTTTCTTCTTCCTCAGTTTCTCACACTGAGGAGATACTTAGGAGGCTCAGCTTCATTCTGAAACTGAATTTCATTCCCTTGGGGGAAATTGAGTGTGTTTAGCAACCACAATAATGGTGGCAGAGCCTTGCAGTGATAGTGTGAACTATTTCGCCATCTGCTCTGTGCATCAAAACCAAACATGCAAGAATTCGTTTCAGTGACACTGTTCTGTCCCTGTTTGGGTGATTTTGCCCATTGGATCAGAGAGTAGTATTAGTTTTCAGATCCTTCAGTGGATCTGTCATTTATCCAAATGAATCTGGGCTCCTGTCCAAAGATGAAGGGAAAAAAAAAACAAAAACATTTATTTTTTGTCATCTGGCATAACAGCCCAAGCTTCCATTTACATGTTTTATACATGTATCTGAATGGGAGATAAAAGATCAGTAATTAGATGTAATACTGCAGCATTATCGATATGCTTATTGTATGAACCAAAGGAAGTGTTGCTTCACAGACATGCTCACAAGGCGATCTCCATTCCTGCAGATGCCCAGGCTCTGATACTTTGCCAGTGCAATGCAGTGGTTATGGTTCATTAGCTAATAAAAGGCACTGTAACATTAAATCATGATAATGTACCATGCTAATGTATTATTCACATGTTTGTTTATCATATGATGTAATAAAGCATTTAAACTCTTTAATCAGACGAGAGAAGTTTATTTTCTGTCTGTCTCACTGTTACTTTATGCTATTTAAGTCTTCGAGCTAGAGCTCTGTGAATTCATAATACTTATTAAGCAAATTTCACCAGCAAAGTTAAGATGACATTAAACTGGTAGAAAATAGTTTCATGATAAAAATGAAGCTATTTTTACCAAGACTGCTACCCTCTGGCATAGATGCAACAGTGATGCCTGGATGTGGTACAGTTGCACTCTCCTCAGTTGTAACTGAGGAGAAATATGTACTGACTGGGTGCACACAATATTCATGTTTTTTTTGGGGGGGGGGTTTGAGACAAACTTTCCTTCCCAAAACTAGATGAGCAACTTGACTTTGACAGTGCTGTTAGCTGTTAATTGAACAACCACCAAATGGGCAAATGGTGGGGAAGTGGGGTGCATTGCGGAAAATATGGAACAGTCAGAGTCTTGATGAGTGCAGTCTGCACAGAATCTGGTAGAAAGAATCTTTAAGTTCATGTCTTTCTACCAATGAAGAGCTTTGTACTATGTTTCCTTGTGGGCCTTCCCATGCAGCTAACACCATTTCAGCGATAAACATGCTCCCCATCACACATTAGCCCATGGTACCTGTGTAAAATCATCGTCAGTTCAGCTACAGAGGACCAAGACAGGCAATACATGAGTGTGGAATAAGTAGCTAGCAAGTTTGCTGGTGTTACTTACTGTTAGTTAACATTAGCTGAATAACTGCCTAGTCATTAGCTAGGTAGTTGATAAGATGCAACACTGGTAGCAGGAATTATCTTGTTGGTATCTGAAATCCAGATTATTCATGGATTAGTATGAACCTTTTCAGTGTTGTGTCTTAACCGTGATAGTTAACCAGATAACCATGTTAACTAACAATCATTGCTAGCCAGGTGTCAGCTAACATGCTGTAACTGACTTAGCATTATCTAGCTAATATTAGCAGACAGTGCTGAAAACATGTGCCCTCTAAAATACAATTGTGTTAAACTGAATGTTTCACATTCTATTATTTGTGGTCAAAAGACCAATACTAAAAGACTAAAATGATCAAAAGGCAATGATTTTGTATAGTAATTTATTGTTACACTTGGTGTCATATAAAATATAGCCACGAGTGAGACACAACAGAAATCAGTGAACAGTTAATGTAGCTAACATTCATGCCCATTTTTTGCTTGAAATGTTATATTCTATATCTATTAACATATTATAGTACTATATTCAAGTTGTGTGTGTGTGTGTGTGTGTGTGTGTGTGTGTGTTATGGGGAGTATTATGCATTGAGTATAATCACATGTATAGCAGGTGTATATCATGGCATAGCAAATGAATAGACTGATTTTCAGAGAGCTTTTGCTGCTAATATCTAATGTAATGCTAAAAGGACAGTGTGAATGAAATTATATGCTGTATTTCATCTGCAGTAAGGTTATACTCTGATACATGGATACTGCAAAGTTACCAAAAAGTTTTCAAGACTTTCAATCTATATTTTACCAGGTGTTGTCAAAAGGGCTTGTACCCGTGAATAAGTTGTGATGAAAATGCAGTATGACATACAGCCTCTCTGTTTTTGGGTCTTGGGAACCCTTTGGTGCTAGCTAGCAGCATAATGTGATGTTTTAATAAAAAGCCTCTTCAAATTGGTTCTATGTGTATTTCTCCAAGTGTATTTCTATCAATGTGGTTGGTTGGGCATTGTATTGTTAATAATTCTGTTAATACAAATCCTGAAACCTGCTGTTCCAGATCAGTTTTCAGTAGAAGGGTTAACAGAGCTCATAAAAGAAAAAAATAAATAAATAAATACTACAGATATTCAAGAATTTACTAATTGTAAATGTATCATTCAAGCATATCCAAACACATAACATTACAATGCATAACTGCACATGATTACCTAGACATGTTGTGCTCTTTTAGTTTCTCCTCTTTAATGCTATTCTCCATCAACCACCCAGTGCTAGCTGTTAGCAGGCCAGCATGGGCGACTGGCATAAGCCCTTCGCTAAACCTTCCAACACATGTAAATACCATGGCTAAACAAGACTCTGGTAAACAACACCCTTGGCCTAAGCTTCCTAAGCTTTACCCCAAATGCAAATACTGCCTGCTTTCCAGCTGCATTCGAAGTGCACATCCACCATGGGGAAAGACATTCATGTGGTGGATAAGATGTTGTTTATTTACAGCCTTTTGACATTCAGGGAAGAGGCTATAAATTAAAAGCTGGCCAGGAACCGAAAGGGTGCGGCAGAAAAGGCACTTTCGTAATACAGTATGTCACCATAACAGAGGTGCTCTTTGCATTGTCCACCTACACTAACAGATGGTGTAGAGAAAAGGTTCACCTGACTCCTTTATCTTTGGATATCTGACTACAGAGCCAAGGCATATTAAACAAAAAACTATGCCCCCCCCCCCCTCCCCGGCTTCCTTCATTGGAGTGGACTGACTGGAATCTGCTTCATGACTTCCCTCAGGGGTATATCCAGAGACCTAGGGCTGAGTGACTGGGGGCAGGGCACGAAAGGCTTAAAGTTTTTTCACATTACAAAGGGTGATGGAGGGTATCTTGGAGCTGTTTGTGAAATCTTCCCTCTGATGGAAACAACATAGCACAAGTGTACATTCTCTGGTTACTCTAGAGTAACTCTAAAATCAAAACATTTGTGCCATTGCAGTATGATGAAATGCATAAACAAGATAGAGTAATAAAATATTTACAGTGTTTATTAAATACTGGGGGGGGGGGGCTAATGCTATGTTTCTGAAGTTCACCTTGCAAGTCAGGGCTGACAGTATTCTGAATGGATATACTGTACACATAGGAGCTGATTAATGTTACTTAACTCGGCATGAGTTACACTACTAAAACCTTTATTATTACGAACGCACAATCAAAAGAGCTTATGAGAGTTTTATTATGAAAACTGAAGCTGAATGAACTTGCTTCACTGAAGCTGGATCAAGCTGCAGACAAATGCTGTGTGGCCACCCTGTAGAATTATTTGCTCCCTTGCAAAAATCTAAAAACAAGAAAATGCCAAAACAAGCAATTCTTGCGATTCTTTTTGAGCCTGTTCATTACATTGTCAGTAAACAGCACCCCTACCCCCCAATAAAACAAACTAGGAAACTGTGGTTAGGGCAAAGAGTAACATTTTTAGCAAATAGTCTGACAGTGCTATGATGTTCTTTGTTGTCTCATGAACTGGTGTTGTACCAAGTCTTTTAATTTTAGGTAAACAGAATAAAGAAGGCTGTCTCAGTAGGTCTGTGTACCTGTATTTTGATTTTGTCAACTTTTGTGTGAAGGCAGAGCAGAGCTGGGGAAGCAGTAACAAAAGCACCACCACAGAGACCGACACCGTACACCTTGCGGGAAAAGACATTAATTTTTTATTTTGTCAGATAGTCAGAAGGAATTCTGTTTGCTTGCTGTATTTTTTTAAACTGTAAAGTGTTTGGAAAAATCAGCAGTTTGACTTTAAAAAAAAACACATTAAAGCTGTATTAAGGCTATTAACTCTTTTATCTGTGCTCCCATGTAATATTAACCCTGCTTTGTGTAGTGCTCTGCTGGGATACACGTTGTTGAGATGCTGAGTAATGCTAAACCGCCCTCAGTCACCATGCTGGCTGTGTTAACTCTCTCTGCTTGCTTGGCTTACCTAAGCAGAAGCAATGATCAAAAGAAGCTTGGACTGGCCTCGGATAGTGCCAACCAATAGCAGCGAAGAGACAATCCTGACTCAATAGCCCCGGCACGTAGACTCGCGACAGCTATTTTTAGCCCACTCACATGTAATGTGGCACTCACTAGGAGCCGTCACCCAACACTCTCCAGTTCTCCGGTTCGGTCTCTAAACATTCTTTCAACTTCGTCTTCAAATTAGAGAGAAAACACTGGTGCGCATCTGTATTTGAAGTATTTTTACAGCTCACCTATTCCTTTTACATAGGTTTTTATTCCTGCTCCTACTCCTGGGTTTTATTTACAGTTATCTACCATATGTGTTTAGCTTTGAGTTACTGTGCAGTGACTCATGGAGTCCATTCTGTCTCTGTGACTATTTGTTTCCCTGTTGTGGCCTGACAAAGCTTGTCTGCAGACTAACAGAACCACGCCAAAGCCTATTTTTTGTTGTTTTTGTTGTTGTTGTTTTGTTTTTGGTAATTAGATCCGTTAAGGCAGAGTGGAGACAGTCGACCTGCTCCACCCGTATGCACGAGCGTTTCACTGTAGAAGCTTCAACCAGTCAGATTTCCCAGGCAACACAGTCATGTGGTAAACTCCATAATGCTATTTCATTTGCAGGAGGAGAGTGAGCCAAAGCTGAAGGACCTAAAGCATAATTGAGTAGCATCTTGTTGATAATGGGTCAAATGGCCCAGTGAGAGGAGTGTAGTATTCTGAGTGAACGCAGAGCTGGGCAGATTAATCTAAATACAAGAGAAAGAGCAAAAGGAGGCAGAAGATGTGCTAAGAACCCACCACTTCATGCTAACAGTGTGTACTCCTGACACCACCTGTCAGGTGGAGATGGACCGCGACGGATTCTTCGCGTATGTTCTCCCTCCTTGGTGCTACAGTGTACCATGTGATTCTGAGTGTTTTTGTTTGAATTGTTTCCAAGGCAACAACTGCCATGAGGTTTTGTTTTGAATGTTGTCTCAGCCCTTGTTTTGTATGAATTACCTCCTTTTATTGCATTCACCTGTGTCTCGTGTGAATATAGTTCTTGTTTCCTTGTCTTTGTTGTCAGTTCTTTATTTTGGTGAAGCTATATTGTGTGAGTTTTCTCATTGTATGTAGTATCTCTTGTGCTTGGTTGTGTTGGATTTCTCCTGTTTTAGTTTCTTTTCTCTTGCAATTGTCCTTGGTTTGTGTGAGTTGAATTCATCATTTCTGTTAATAATCTTAACTTGCACTTGGCAAGGCAAATCCTTAGTCATTTTACCCACTCATTTCCCTGTTGAGATGGTTCTGTATTATGGCTCTCCTGTGCCTGACTACCATCTATCACCCATACTTGTTCAGTGCCATTCCTCAATGTCTGCCCAACATCACTCCTCCAGTATTTAGACAGTGCCTTTCCATGGCAGTCCATCCATTTCCACACCCTGTGGTGGCCCAGTATCTGTCCCACTGGCTATTCCGCTGTGCCTTTTATCAGAGGCCATTGCTTTGTCCTGTGCTGAGCAAGAGGCTGTCTTATTGGCCTTCTCTTCTAGTGTCTGGGGCTGTTCCTCCAGCACCACTATCTGAGATCCAGGCCCATGCCCTACTGCCCACACACAGCAACACTCCAAACAAGGGGTTAGACAGTGTCTCTGCCAGAGCTGGATACACCATCCCCTCTAGAGTCCAGTCCACCATCATGTTCCTGTACATCTAGAATTCTGTGCTGTGTAGATGTCGGCCCCTACTTTACTCATCTCCCCGGACCTGCTGGAAATATGAACTGCTATCAGTCTATATAGATGGTGCATCACCACAACATGTTCTCACTGTTGCCACTCAGCAGCCTCCTGACTATGGTACTGAAAATACCACCTTGCCTCCTGTCTCTGGTGCTGATGGAGCTGCCCTTCCTTCTGTCTCTGGTGACCCCACACCCTGCTCCCACGAGGGCATCTCAACACCCTGAACACCATGCTCCCAACACCCTACTCCCACACCATGCTCCACTGACGACGCTGCCTCTGTTCTGCCCTCCCAGGAGGATGTCACCTCCAATGCGCCCTGTTCCTGTAAACTCACCATCAGACTTTTTAGCTGCCGTTGCAGTCTTCTCCTTCTCCTGTGCCTATCCTGCCTCCAGTCCCTACCCTTGTCCTGGCCACAGGCTTATCTCCAGCTTCTGCTCCTGTGACATCTCTGCTCCGCCTCCCGTCACTGCCACTCTATTCAAGTGAAGACCAACCATGTGTTTGGTTCTTGGATAAACCAACCATGTTGTTGGTTTTGCTCCTACCATGTGGTGATGAATGTTCTCTTTCTGCCTCGGCACCCACAGCCTTGGGTCTGTTTTGGTTTAGTTTTGGAGTCGTACATTAAGGGGGGTTGGTTTTGTAATAGTTTTCTCCTAATGGCTTCACAGTGTGCCATGTGTTTCTGTGTGTTTTTGTCTGTGCAAGTTCTGTTTTCAGTAAAGCGACTGCCATGTGGTTTTGTTTTGGTTGTTGTCTCCGTTCTTGTCATATGATTTTTTTTTTAGTCCTTAATTATTTTATTGACTGTAAGAAGGAAGAAAATGGAAAGGAATTAAAGATGAATGTTACCAGGCTAAACCATGTCCAGAGAAAAAAAAGAAAAATGTAAAATATCAGACACAATTGTGAATACTTGGGTCTCAGATTGGCGATCAAATGTTATTTATTTGAGGACTTATTGGGAGATTGAACTGAGGAACAATTTAAAATCCGACCCAATTCTGTGCTTTAATATGTATTTCCTACAAGAACAGAAGATAAAACATCTGTCTCTCTAAATAATATCTTACAGTTTGTTTCTGGATTTCGAAATCTGATGGTGAGAGCCATGCGATACTATATAAACCCATTTCAAAAAGTTCTCATTCACGATCAACTCAAAATCATCAAGAATTGTTTCAAGTAGTTAAAACCAGCCAGCCAGGTTTTTTGGTTTTTACTGAGTGGGCTTTAATCCAGCACTTGCACATTTTGACACAAGGGAAAAATGTGAAGAGCTCTACTCAAAGATGAATTGCCATGGGCTTTTTCTAGAAGCATCTAAAATAAGCCTGCATGGTGATAAATCTACTTTTCTTTTCTTTTTACTCTTATAGTCTTAGAACTTATATTTAACATATCAGGTAAATATAATAGGGACACATCATTTTTTTTGGAGGAGAACACAGCTATAATACAATACATGCAGAGTTACAGCTTTGGGTAGTTAAGAACTAGAGAAAACTTCACTAACTGTTTTCATCTAGTTATCCAGCAGTAGTCATTTTGAGCAAAAAAAAAAAAAAGAGAAGAAGATAATGTACAGCACACTGATTTTAAGGCCATATTGTGATTTACCACATTGATTTGCAGTATACAGTGAGCTTCCCCGCCATTGCTGGTAATCATCATCTCAAATTGTATCACTTTTTGCTATTTTCAGCAATACACAATTGAGCAAAGTCCTCTTGGCGCAAACAGCAACCTGCTTTCCAATTGATGGCACATAGATATTCTGCAATCACAGCTTTTGATTACTCTCACACACTGCTCTAATCTGCAACGCATGACTGGGAAAGTAAATGGTGCTTTCTCTCTCCAACTCTCTCTGCCTCTCTCCCTCACACTATCTCTCCCTGGCTTCATCTCTCCCTTTCGCTGTTTCACTCCCTACCTACTCTTTTCTGTCTCTTTCTCTCTCATTCTGTTCTCACTCTCTTCCACATCTCTCGCTCTCTCTGCAATCTCTTCCACGTCTCTCTCTCTGTTCTCAGTCTCTTCCACATCTCTCTCTCTCTCCATTCTCACTCTCTTCCACATCTCTCCCTCTCTCCCTGTTCTCACTCTCTTCCACATCTCTCTCTCTCTCTCTCTGTTCTCACTCTCTTCCACATCTCTCTCTCTCTGTTCTCTC
>JAOYMR010000009.1:8845235-8858435 GCA_025802075.1 Tenebrosternarchus preto | reverse complement strand
TCTGTTCTCACTCTCTTCCACATCTCTCTCTCTCTCTCTGTTCTCACTCTCTTCCACATCTCTCTCTCTCTCTCTGTTCTCACTCTCTTCCACATCTCTCTCTCTCTCTCTGTCTCATTCCTTCTTGAATCCCCCCCCCCCACACACACACTCTTTCTGTCTGTCTCTTTCCACCACCCTCCCTTTCTCTCTCACTCACTCACTCACTCATGCAAAGCTGTCCAGATGGTAATGGACTCGCTTTCGGCTGCTGGAAGACAGTGTGTGGGATGGTTGGATGCGTGTCCCGCTGCAGATCATACGAAAAGCGAGCAGATACGTGGAGCAAGTGACAGCAGAAGACGTGTGGCTGCCGTGGAAAGCCGAACGTGAGGCTGACCCCTGAAATAGAATGCAAAGCTGCTATAAAATCAAACAGGCAATCCAGCCAACTGTGGGATACTGCTACCTGAATGGTATCTATAGCCTGCTACCATTCAGGTCCATATAATGCAGCCTTCAGAAAGACATTTCTTCTTTAATCTCCTCATTTCTCTGCAGGCTCTTTACTTTATCTTTTATTTTTCTTTGTCTCTAATAAATTATTGTTCGTTATTTCCCTCCTTCTGCTGATACCTCATATATCCTAATACTCATTGAAACATTCCAGTTTCAAATCTCTGTCTCTCTCTCTCTCTCTCTCTCTCTCTCTCTCTCACACACACACACACACACATATAGCTAGGAGACATTAAAATCTTTGGTGGTTTTTCAAATTTTGGTATATTATTGTCTACTACACAGTGTGGCATAATTGCAAATACATCATTGTATTTGAATCTAAATCATTACAGACATTGTTAACCACTGCTTCATTCACTCATTTTGGATGCTCCCGGCCTTTTCTGTTACATCCAGTCACTTTTACAGCACAGACGCACCTTATGCTCAGCCATTAAGTCAGGTTACACTGCAGTGTCTCTGTCCCCTAGCTAACCCTCCCCCCCCCTATTTATTGTTTTGTATTGTTTTGTATTTATTGCGATGTCTTGCACCCTGCACTAGCTGCACTTTAATGTCGTGTGAATTGTTTTATGTAGCACCCTGGTCCTGGAGAAACGTTATTTCGTTTCACTGTGTACTGTAAACACTGTATACTGCTGAAATGACAATAAAATCTTCTTGACTTGACTTTTCATTGTACACAGGTATGTGAATATTATTTAGCACAATATGGTGAATTTTGGAGTTGTTTCCAAAGCCAATTATATCTAATCAAAAGTGTATTTGCATTTGGTTGTTATGCAGTTATTATGTAATTTGCAGTTCATGAATGTGACTGATCAAATATTCTTTTGTATGTTAGAATTGTTTAATCATCTTATAAACATTCACAGTTTGAAACCACATGGGAGGAACATCTGGTTTTGAATTTGGTTAGAAATTTAACTCACATATATCTTATAACACACTTCCACTGGGTATGTAGGTGCAAATATGTACAACAGTGGCCCCCAAACACAGTGCTAACATGTAATGACCACTGGGCCTCCAGTCATTTTACCATGCAGGTGTTGACTAATTACACAGACATGCATATACACACATACACACACATACACACACACACACACACACAAACAGACAAATCACCTCTGGACCTATAAGAGTCTGAGCAGCTGTGACGGAAACATGAAACTTCAGAAAACTTCTCTCTTTTTCTTGGTATGAGTTATGCAATCACAAACCAGCAAAATAAAATCAACAGACCTGCTTCTTCACACCCAAATCAGCAAGCAAGTTTCAAAAGAAAACATTTCCACGCATTGCTTACAGCTCCCTGTCTGATAGCTGTTCCCTTAGAAAATTAAGAAGAAAGTAAGATAAATCTTACTCTACTAAGAAGAATATTTGATCATCACCTTGAGCAAACAACATCAAAATAGGCTTAAATTGACAGAAGGCTAAAAGATTGATGATCTAATGTCTTACAGTTCCCTGACCCCACATATATATATATATATATATAGGTTCTTTGAATGATCATACACATATAAGAGTTGTAACATTTTATATTCAGTATTTTTTATTTATTTTTTTGCTCCAAAGCCACCATATGGACTGTAGTGCTGGTAGCAGTGTGTTTATTTTTTTACAGCGGAATTTGTTCTCAAGCTAATTGGAACATCAACAGACACACTCTTCTCCAGTGAGATAGATGTGCTGTGTCTCATCGCCTGTCTTCCCCAGGTCCTGTCTTTTTAATCAAACATGGATGAAAAAACATGGAGGTGGGAGAAAGAGGAAGCTGTACAGATTCCTTCTAGTTTGTGTGTTGCAGGTGATGAACAAAGAGAAGCAGGTGAGACGGAAACATGATATGTGCACAAACAGGTCTGCTTCATACAGAGCAGAAAACAATGGAATATAGAAAATTGTGAAATTATTTAGTATTACCACGATTTTCCAGATTAGGGTATTGTGCAAATTGTAGTGTTGCATGCACCGCATAATTATACATAATTATACTTTCATTGATTTTTAGAGGACAGTAAAAACCATCTTTACTGAAACAGTGGAATGTTGTTGTCTTTTTCTAATATAATGAGTTACGTGAGGTTTTGTTTTGTTTGTGTGTTTTTTTTTTCTTCCCTCCAAGCTTTGCATTCCTCTACTACGCTACATGTTGACGACAGTAATTAGAGTGACAGGTCTAACTCACAGCCTTTTCAGTTCTTTTGCTCAGCCACGTCGATACACACAATCCCACATTATATCTTAAGTGCAGTGTGTTTACTTAAAGTAATTACATGAACTGTAATGGCCATAATGGATTTGATGATTAAAATGACTACTTGAGTATTGAATGATGAGCAACTGGAGAAAGGCAAAGCTTGCGTTTTCCTTAATAAATGCTATAATTAGTTGCTATTCACTTCTGTCCAAATGACAGTGACCTTTAACAATAAAGCTGTTCGTAAAACAGCCATTGCTGGAAGTTAGGTGGTAGCTGCAGATACAGACGAGGAAAATTACATGTAAGGGAACAATGACAATTTAAATCAAGAGAAAAATTAGTGTCATGAGTTTATCTGAAAGGACATTTCTGCGTGTTTATGCTAGTGAAACCCTGCGCTGTCCTTTTTGGAGATAACGAAGTTTTTTTTATTTTTTCAAATTTATTGTATTTTTATACTATAATAAACTGTAATTCCATCATTCTCAAAATCGTATTTTTTTTCCCTCCATCCAGAAGTATATTCACCTAAGCCCATTCATCAAGCTGACTGCGGTGTATCCATTTCTGGGCGTCACTCAGCGGCTGAGCACTTGAGTGGTCCCGTGATGGTTCAGATAGCCCGAGAAGAGATATCATCCACCATCCGTTAGCAACCGGCCCACGAGCCGAGTCCATGAATAAATAAACAGAGCTCCTCCCCGGCCTGCTCGTCTTCGTGTTCTGTCATTGCACGCAATTTATGCTCAAACGTTAAATCGGACCTGACAACTGCTGCATCAAACTTTTAGGGCCTAGTAAGCAATCCACCCATACACAAGCTCTGTTTTACTGAAGGGATTAAAATTGCATGACTTGCGCTGAAATATGTGTAGCCCCCTGACGGACGCCTACACCCCCCATATATGACCTCATTGCCTCCATGATGTATGCACTTGCCAGGTTCAATCAAAGAGTCTATTCGTTTGATTGCCCTCTGGCCTGGCCTGTCACCTGAGTAGCATTTGTTGGGCCTGCAGTCGTGGAAAATGCAGGACATCAATCACGTGGAACAGATGTAAACGAGGCTTGTGTCTAGAGGGTCCGGGGGAGGGAAAAAAAACACACGCACAAAAAAAAAAAACATCTATACTTGTTTTCATGTAGCTGACATGCAAAATATGAAAGGCACTAGCTGATATCAAGAAAGAAAAAAAAACTGTAAATTAACAATAAGTGTTTCCAAACTGGAGACAATTATAGTTTGCATTTATAAATATACATTGCGAATAACACTGGCAACAGCCCTAAGTGCTATTATGTTCAAAAGCAAGAGTTCATTTATCTGTGCTTTGTGGATCTTCGTGGAGTGGGAGAGAGTGCAGGAAGAGACTAGGGGGCTATTTTCTTTCCGATTGGAATGGGGCCAGTGACAGACAAACAGGAAGACGACGGTGAGACACAATAATGTGACTGTGTGAATATATGTGTGTGAGAGAGAGAATGGAATGCCCTAATTACAGTACTGCACAAGATCTGCATGCTACATTAAATTCATTAACAAGTGAATGAATGAATGACATACAACCATTTTAATTGTAGGCATTTTGCCTCAATGTGCCCAATATGGTATTTTCAACACAACGAAAAACGAAAATCTCTTTGCAGAGTCTTAGCAAAATCCTTTCAAGCCTACAATGTTTCTTAATAGCAAGTGACCAAGTGTCTGTTGATTTGACCTGCTTTGATCTGCACAGGAGGAACTGCGAACAGTGTGTCATAATAGTGCAATAACAAAAGATGCACATAGATCCAAGAGCCTTGTACATTCTGTCTGCTAAAGTGTCATTAAACGAAGGCAGAAAATTCTGGGGGAAGCAGACCCATAAAGCCAAATTACATCTGGCTGCGAACATCTGGCAAAGCTTGAAGGACCTCTGCAGTGTTTTTCCATCACACCCGCTATAGTACAACAAACAACATCAGACAAGAGTGTTTTTAGAATATTTGCAAAGTCATTGCCTGTAATTGAGCTCTGTGCTCACAGCAGACATTCATCTCTTGAATGTTTAGATCATGGACTCCTTTTGCCAAAAGAAAACAATGTTTTTACACCTCAAAGAGGGCTTTGGCACATAAGATTTCATTCCTGCGAAAAGGACATTTTGTGTTGACACTTTGTGAGGTTTTGCATGCAAGTACATGACCACAGCTCCATGACACATCAAGGCATCCAATGATCTTCATTCTCTGTAATAACCCACACCACCCTGAGAGCCAACCGTCTTTCTTCAGTCAGACATTTTCTAGGCTTCCAAAATAAAATGATAACGATAAGGATGTATGAAACTCGTCTCTTTTTCAGTGATGATTTTTCTCTCAGGGTTGTCTAATTCCATCCCTAATCCATGATTTCCTGGCTGTGGACAATTATCAGGCTGCAAGATGAAAATACTTATGAAGGAAATTCTCCTATAACTTTGGCCTTAGGAATTCATATTACCTGCAGCAAAGAAGTCATTATACCAAGATATTAAAATGAGATCTCTCTGTTTACTGAATGACAAAGGCAAATATTTGTTCAGTCCATGTGACTGAACAAGAGTTAGGGAGACGGGTACCTTTGTGATGGTGAATATATTGATCCTTTAAATTAATGTTCTCTCTCTCTTTTCTCTCCCTCTCTCTTTTCTCTCTCTCTTTCTATCTCTGTCTCTCTTTCATCCACCTCTCATTCCTTTCACATGTTTTATGGTTGGGGTGTGGTGAAATAACCTGATAACCTGATGAAATAACTTCTTGACTGTTCCTGTAAGAGGCAATGGCAGTTCAGTGGTTAAGGCACTTGACTAGTAATCAAATGGTTTCTGTTTCAAGCCTCTACCAATTTGTTACTGTTGGGCCCCTGAACAAAACCCTTAACCCGATTTAAATTTCTCAAGATATATCCAGTCATGATTGTAAGTCTTTGAATAAACTGCTGTTAAAGAAATAAATCCTGTAAGAGAAGTTAATCAATACTAAGCCCCTTCCTGTTTAGTGTAGTCCAGACCCTCAGTACAGTGACACAGTCCAATTCATCAAAATGTATCCTGTAAATAGTCACACTGGAGTATGATAGATTCAAAATGGAGAAGTAAATAACATATTTACTGTATTTATCAGAAACTATTTTACTCAATACGTTTAATATTAAGATTCTAATGTAAAAACCAGCAGTGGCTTAATTTATTTTATCTGAACCCACTATTGTTCACCAAAAAGAAATGATCTGGAATTAATTTCAAGCTTCTGAGAGTTTTACCTCTTCTTATTATCAGAAAAGATAGTTATGGTAACTTTTTAATGGCTGCTGTTTTATTGTTTATCATCGTCATGTATTTCATCACTTTACTTGTTAAGCTATGGAAACTATACTAAATAACTTTTGTTTAAATGCAACATGGGGGTACACACAGCCTCCAAGAACTTGCACTGAAACTCATTACAAAATGTAATTAGCAATTACATTCACTGCCTTTTTGTTAACATTGCGATTAATTAGCACAAAGGGCACTGAGTACCCTGAACACGTTTGATGTGTACTCTTGAGCAGCCAATGACTGCTAAGGGGAATGAAGTATGATGACTCCCAGCACATTCTGCTGGGATTAAAAGCAATAGGACACTTATAAAGCAGAAGGTGAGATCTGTTAGGCACTTCTCTGTGCACTAGTTGTTTTACGCTGCAGCACTGAGTCAGATATTTGAGAATACATAATGCCTCCTAAACACATAAAGCCATCACTTAAGGTCTCGATGGAACACACAACAGAAGTTGTAATATTTTCAGAAGAATATTGTAGTAACCAGCGTGAAGTACAATAGCACATGGGATTCTGGGCCAGAAGCTGTGTTCAGTGCAGAGCACACAAAGTGTTTTATTACCTTCAGGGGCCCCAATAAATAATCTATTAAGGGCTAAATCAAAGTTTACTATACTAATTATAATTTATTATAATGGAAGAGATTATGGTACCTTGGAATCATTAGCATAATAGATTTTACTGATTAATTAGTTGCACCCATATGGCTGATGACCTACTCAAGGGTTTCCTCCATAGTATGTGCAATGTTAACATTAACTTACCAATATCATAATCATTATTCATCTTGTATTCTTTATCAGTATCATAATCATCAACAACAAAAACAACAATAACAATAATAATAACAACAATAATAATAAATAATAATAAGGAACTAGTGAAACTGAAAATAATAACAATGAACTAGTAAAACGTTTTTAATACAGTCTTTTGTCATTAGGATGATTCAGTACACTGTATACTACAAATGTAATGTGAATTTCAGCAGTTATACTGGATCAAATCCATCTCTGTGGAAGTCAGTTTGACTAGGGTTTAATTTAACACTGGCATTTTGCTGCATAGAAATGAAAGTGCTCAGATCCGTTTGCTGTCGCAGTTGGACTCCTAAGCAAACCAAACCCTTTTAACTCTGTACATGTAAACAAATACATCACCTTATTTGTGCAAACTTCTCAAAAGGATGAATATTTTTCATGCAACTAAAACTAAAATCCTAAAAAAAATACAGTAATATATCACAGAATACAAACACATTTATGATTCATAGTAATATCAAAGGCTTATACTTCAGTTCCCCTAAGCCATCCAGCCGTATCGTCTTTTACAGATACAGAATGCAAGAACCTCTCTTGTTTTGGGAGAACACCAGTAAACATGGTGCACTATTGTACCTCTCAAAAAGGCTTATAAAGGTGAATCTGGCCTTGACTACAGAGTTGCCAGAAACTGATACCACTCCTTAGCATGTTTGCCTGTTAGACACAAATGAACTGAGATACAGTTCCACTTTCCAGTTTCACTGCCCTCAGCTGAACTGTGCCCCAGTACATCAACACTCTTACTAATCAGTGATCTTTTCCTGAAACAGGGGAGGCACTGTTGCTACTCTACAGTGATATTTTAGAGTGAGTGTGGGTGAAGAATGCATAGTAAAAAAAAAGCCTTCTCAGATTTTGAAATGAAGAAGCGATATAGATTTTCACATGCTGAAACCCTCAGTGCCTGAAACATTTGC
Source organism: Tenebrosternarchus preto (assembly GCA_025802075.1). Classification (NCBI taxonomy): domain Eukaryota; kingdom Metazoa; phylum Chordata; class Actinopteri; order Gymnotiformes; family Apteronotidae; genus Tenebrosternarchus; species Tenebrosternarchus preto. The sequence goes on along the minus strand of JAOYMR010000009.1, from coordinate 8,850,634 downwards.
CAGATTGATTTTTGATTTTTTTTTTTTTTTTTGCACAAATCAATAACGGAGAAGGTAGCAAAGCATGCATTATTCTGCATGTGTATTGTCCTCCATCCACAGATAAGGCAAGCCACACATACATGCTTGGCTGATGGAGTTCTCCTGGAGGGCTGTTTGTTCCTGAGCTTCATTGGCATTCATAGGTCCCATCTAACCCTTGTCTCCTCTGTCCTGTAAACACGGAGTGAACGTGTACAAGCAAGGCCTTGATTGTACATGCTGAATCCGCTGCAGTGCATATGCAGATTGGTATTTCATAATTCACGGGCCCATGTTTCTGCAATTGATGTTATTGTTGTCGGTGGTGGGAGGAGGGGTGGGCGGGAAGCGCGGGACTCGATCTAAAGAGGCTCGGGGTGAAGGCTTAGTCAGAGCTCACATGCAGATTACCATGTCATAAGTGTGTCTCGCGGGGCCCATGTGGGGCTCGTCGCTGTTACACCTGGCCCGAGTGAATATGGGTCTGTGGCTTGAAGATGTCAGCCAAGTGGCTGTCAGTGTGCACGAGGGCTTCCTTGAGAACTCTTAAAGTCATCTCTTTAGGAGAGCCGCTTGCCGAGGCTGTTGGCTGTTCTGTCCTGTGTCAGTTCAAGGTGCTTGGAATTCATTTGGGCATGTTTTGTAGTCACAGCTGAAGGGTATTCTTTTAACGGGTGTGTCTGTGAGAGCTGGGGTTTGTATGCTTTCCTTCCAATGTCACTGATGGCTTGAAAACCTTTTAAAAGCAAATCAAACTGTGTTTACCTGTGAATAGAGGGTGTCTAGTCCTGGTAGTTTGATAATAGACTTTCTGAATAGAATCACACAGCATGTCATTCAATCCAGCAGACACTTATGACATTTATACTTTCTCTGAGGCTCTTAAATAAATAAATTGAAAAGTGATGGCACATTCATGTTTTCTTATAGAACAGAAGTAAGAATCTTGACCCTCAATGTGTCATTGAAGAACAATGAATAAAATGTTATATTGAAGCTTTTTTTGTTGTTTTGGCTAGCCTATTCTCTGCCATATTGATACAAAATCATTTTTTAGCCTGGGAACATTGGTTGGATAGGCGATAACACTCACAAGCGACTCAGTAGAAAGTGCACACCCAACCTTTGAAAAGTCCCAGGTCAGGAATAATAATAGGGGGAAAATAGACATACAATGAAACTGATGATCTCACCACTGAAGGTCCAACCGAAATGGTGTAAAACCATTAAATGAGTTCATTACATTCTGTCTCATTACAGTGTGATCCTGAAGAGTTCATCTCAACACATTTTCATTTTCACTATTCACTTTAACACCGTAAAATTATGATTCATGTTTAGTAGCAGGTTATTGTAAGGCGCTGCATATTGTGTTTTACTGTGAGGTTGGAGAGATCAGTGTGAAGAATTGCGCTAAACACCTCATGCACAGAAACAACTTTCTACTCCAACATGTTCTGTCTTGTTCTCACATCTGTTGGGAAACCCAGAGCCCTGCAGTGCCAGACACCTGCCTCACTCGTAATGAAATATCACAGGTCTGCAAACAGGTGCGCTAATGCCAAAATTCAGCACTATTCAGAAGGGGAAGGTGATTTGCTGATTGTAATCACCCCCACCCTGTTTTTGCTGAGGTGTGAATTATCCTGCTAGCTAAGACCATTGTTGTGTAACTAGTACAGTTGGGGATTTAAGAAAGGCAAAAAAAAAAAAAAAAAAAGTGAATTCGCTTCCCTTCTGTGGTGATTATATGAAAGAGATTTGCAAGCAGTTGCATTTAGCACAAACATGGACAGGCTTCTGGAGTGAAACAGGTGGTGCTTTTGAAGCGACCCGCAAGCTCATGGCATTTGGCGATCCCGCGCCCATTCCTTTGCCGTACGTCGATGCCTTCTTCCCTGTGGGCGCGCGTGTGGAGCTCGTTCTCGCTAGCAGCGCGCCACGCAGATATCTCGACTGTTGCACGCAACCGAGGCTTAGCGCGACGGGCCGCTTCATATTTGTAAATAGAAAATCAAGCCGTGAGGAGGTGTAATTATCTGCTCGTGGTAATTTTCTCTGACCTTTCTCCAGCCCATTAGTGCAGTAAACTGTTTTGTTTCATGCGGAGAGCAATAACCTTTAGTTAGTAAACAAATGATAGTACCCAGTGTGCCTTCCGTATCACAAATGAGGAACCATCGAACTCTGTTGCTGGGCAATCATTCTAATTAAATATTCAATATTTGCTCAATATGCCATATACACAATTAAAACCATTTCTTGTAATAAAATATTAGTTATCAATATTGCAAATTACAAGGTGATAAAGGAAGTTAAAATTGTCGAACTCACTGTTGGTGTGAATGTTCTGAACATGAAGTGATTAAATGACTTTAGATTCATTCGTGGTATCATTTCTGCTCCATGAGCCAGCATGTACTGATGTATCTTCACTTTGAGAAGTGTTGCATCACGTTCTAGAACACAGTATTATACATTTTCAGGGACGTAACGTGGGTAAAACCGATGTTGTCTACATAACTGATGTTCCTCAACATGAAACAGTCTCCATTCCTGTCACCAATCATCTTGAGAAGCAGTTTAAAAGTGGAACATGCTACACAATCCATATTTCAAACTATACAGAATTTTGCCTCATTAGGCACTGGAAGTAGGTGCTGCTAGGGTTATGATTAATAGAATTTGGGTTGTTTACCAACTTCTTGCCTTAAGTAACCTTTCGAAACTGCTTCATCTGCTTCATGCTGCAACCATAAGTTCACAAAACTCAGTTATTAACTTATGGGTGTTATTTGCTCAAGTAACTTTAGGTTTTGGGGATGTCTGTCAAGTTATGTATGTAGAAGTGTAATGATAGTGCCTGTCTCTGTGCATGTTCACCAGCGTGGTCCCAAACAGACGGATCTGTCCCAAACAGCTTGCTAGTTTAGTGGTACACGTTTGTGCACAGGGAGCCATTTTTCTGTCATCTGTCATTAAAATCATTCTAAGCCGCTGAAACGGTCACTCCCTGGAAATTACCCACAGTGCATTTAAAAAAAACAGTGACCTTAATTGATCACTATGTCCTAAAACAGCATTACATTTCTAGATCGATTTGTTTGAAAATAGATAACAAGCACAAGTTGTTTAGTTAATGTTTTGTTAATGACATTTTAAAGCATTTAAATATATTTACATTGCTAATGTTATTACGTGGGTTACCAAAAAAACAGCATAAGGTCATAACATAAATTTAATCATTTTAACTTTGTATACTGAACAATCTTTCTTGTATTGTGGTTCTATCCAGTGCTCAAATTACTATTTACTATGGATTGCTAATCACTACATATAAAACACAATTAAGACAGTTTTAGCTAGCAGGTGGAAATTTACAATGACTAAATTGTAATTCTGAATTGTAACTTACAATAGTGTCACGGTGGCTGCCGTCGACTACTTCCCCGTCCTGTGTGTATGCGTGTGTGTCGTTTCAATTTGCGTCTCGTTGTGTTTTTAATTGTTAGTTTCACCTGTGTCTTGTCTAGCGTGAGTCACTACCTGTTTGTCGGTCTATGTCATCGCCGGTGATGGCCGTTTAATGTTACTAATCGCTTTCACTTTTGACTCCACGCTTCGGCATCTTGCCTCATTTTTTACGCTCAACGCGACGACACATTACACATGGGCTAAATAGGGAGAAACCTGTAAACGAAAAAGTATGGTAAAGGTTCACAGTAAATCAGTTTGGAGTGGACAGACTGCTTCTGAGCCACTGGTGTTTGTAGAACTGATGATTGGTCTTGGAAAGCAGAAGGCAGTAGCCAGTTTAACTCTTAAACCTATTGTGAATTGAACTTTTTACTGAAGAGGGATGATATCCGTCCCCTCTTGATACTGTAATATCAAAGAACATCAAGCAACAGCAAGCAAGAACCCATCAGATTACAACAGACTAAGCCATCTCTGTAACTAGACACATTCTCCAGGAAGTTCAAGCAGCCTTGCTAATCAGACTAGTGACAAACATGATGGATCACTCCCTGAACACATGTTGTAAACCAATACATCATCACCATTACAACAATGGCTCGAGCAATCTGTTACATAGTGCCATAAACTGGGATTGGTGGGGCTACAAATTGCTTAGATGTGTAGAGCTGTTCAATTAAGGCCATGGTTTTTCACAGTAGGTCCATCTAGTGTTGTGTGCACTGCCATAAATGTTCAGGGGCCAAACTATCCCCCTGAGGCTCTGGAGCATTTAACATTTTATTGTTCATCTGACTTTGCTTTCAAATCCACCGGTGAACAAGAAACATCTCTAACACAGACAAATTTTGGATTTAGCAAAGGTGGCCAGTGTTACGGATATGGTGTATCAGGTTTCTTACCATTCTTACCAGAATTGATGATGGTTACCATTCTTACCATTGTTTGTAAATGCTTGACCACTCGATGAATCAAGATCACTCAAATCCTGATCACTCAATGAATCAAGACCACTCAAATCCTGATCACTCAGTGAATCAAGACCACTCAAATCCTGATCACTCAGTGACCTGTCTGTTGTATAAATGATAATAACAAACATGTTTACTGTGATCCCCTGATACACACATTGTGCATATTTCAACAACAGAATTAGTTTCTCCTTTAGAGTTTAAGGAGTGGACTGTGAAATAACGTGAAATGTTTCACTCTATTTGAGCTATAGTTTGGTTGAACTGAATGCAGGAACTGAAAGAGTATAAGACTATTGTTCAGAAGAATTTGAAGAACAAGATTTCATGAGTATTTCAAGAAAAAGTCCAACAATTTCAAAGTCTGACAATTTCAGAGAGCTTTCAGTTTATCCCCTATATGACACCATGATCCACCACCCATTAATCTGATTCTGTGATTGACAGTTACAGCTTTATTTTCCTTAGAATTTCTTCCCCACTCTGTTCTCTCTCTCTCTCTCTTTCTCTCTCTCTTCTACTCCTCATATGTCAGGCAATATTAATACTTGTCTCACATCTAAGGTTTCTCTGAGAAGAGCTTTCTTGGGGACAAATAGTAGCCTGAGATGACAAAGGCCATTAGCTAAGATTTCAGAGAGTATTGCCATCAAGAGAAGCTTTATATTGCAAACATAACATCTTAATAATATTGACGAAGGCTATATTTCCAGATAATAAGAGAATTATTACACATTTTACACAGCATTTTTCTAATGAATAAATATATATATGGGAGTCCTCACAGGCATTGAAATGTGGTGTAAGATTAAGGCCTCATCAGTAACACTAGCTAGTAAAACAAAGGCACATTCAAAGAACGACTACTGTAATGCCTGTACTGTAGAGTATGACACCTCTATAACTGCATCAAGCAATTCACCCATGAAG
>JAOYMR010000009.1:8810169-8821840 GCA_025802075.1 Tenebrosternarchus preto | reverse complement strand
CCCCACCCATTCATCTGCTACTCCATGGGTCACTATGAGACCATAATAAACAGACCTTCACAGTACTGCGACCGAAGTTGTGAGGGTATGGATCCACTGAGGCAACAATAATACATCAAATCCATCAAAAGTGACAGCCTCTAAATATCTGCCTTCATTCGAGTTCACCTGATGTAGACTGAGGTCTGCTGTATTTCTCGGAGTGATTAGCTGACCTCTTCATCCAAGGCGTGACCGCTTAATTAAAAGCACAGATAACCAGTGCGCAGACGCCAACATGCTGAATAACTAATCAGTCAGGGAGAAAAACCATTCACTGACACTATAATGCTGAAGTGGATGAGGGACTAAAGGAGGTCGCATTTTGATTGCCAGCTGCGTATCACTAGCCGATCGTTGCTGGTCACATTTATTGGTCGCTTGATTTGTTTACAGGCAAATCAAAAGCAATGGTAACCAAGGGCTTCTATAAAGCCACCACTTCACACTACACAACATGTATGTATGCAGTTCATTTTTGTTGTTGTTTACATAAAATTCTTCTTAGGCTGCTATGAAGTAACACTTAACAGCCTTATAGCAGTCTGACTTACCATGCAGTGGCAAAATAGTTGGCTGTAGTTGACATGAAGAACTTCCTGAAGGTCCTGCTGGGTTGTGGCTGTCATTAAAGGTTTAAAGGTTAACCAGGTACAAGACAGAAGGTGGGCTTGCTGGCATATGCTAAGTATATAAAGCATCTGGTTATAGTTCCTCTGGGACTAAACTTTGACTCAGGACATGTGGCCTCTCGCTTTCTCTCTCTCTCTCTCTCTCTCTCTCTCTCTCTCTCTCTCTCTGAAGGGGAAGCCTGTGATCGCTCAATTTGCCCATACACTATACCTTCTCTTCTAATTAAACTAGTAAGACAGCACTTTTTCCAATAGAAAAATTTAGATATTAATTCCTTGTGAGCGTATCTATGCTCTATGTTTCCTAAAGTACATATAATTCCTAAAGACAAAATATCACTTTTTATATCAGTAATTCCTGTCAGTCATTATACCTTCAAGCTGTCTTTTATATCTAATGAGAAGCTTTTGATATTTCTCTGCTTTATTATGCCAAAGTTTTAAATCACAGGATGGAGGTGGTCCAAATTTACCTTTCAGTACTGCTCACTATTGGACAATTTGAAGCAAGAATATTTATTTTAGCAAATCTTGTGAAATCTTCAGAAGGTTTGCAACCATTCCAATAAACAAAACTGCTCAGTATTTTAGACTCTATTAAAGCCATGTCTTCTAATTACATAAATCACCAGGCATCTCATTGTCCCGCTGATGGGGCAGTTGGAACAGAGCCGCACTGGTTGGTGGGATACGTGGGTGAGGGCGCTAACCCCAGGCTGAGACACTGGCGTGGGCTGAAGGGCACGAGGATCTGATCCACGTCGCCTGCTTCTGGAACACAATTAACAGGTTAAGCATCTGCCAGCAGTTGATGCATGGACCTGGAGCACCACATCGCTCATACTGTCACCCACCAATGTGCGCAAAGGCCAGACGTAACACTGTAGTACAAATCAACTCGGCAATAACTCTATAAACCCCTCACACACTTGCACACACACACACACATACACACACCCCTCCAAAAAAAACTTCGCCACTCGGGCTCCAAGTGAAGACTAAATATAGGTCTGTGGATCAGGTGCTCCCTCATCTCTTCCCACGGCCTGGTGTACCCCAGCACTGCGCACTCGTTAAACAGAGACATCAGGGCTTTGGCAAGGACATGCATGAAAAGCTTGGTTGGAATTGCTGCAAGGAGGCAAAAGCCAGGGTTCGCTGGTTAGTGGTGGTGTGTGACATGAAGATATCAAAGACCTATTCATCTCCTGTTATGAATGGTTAGAAGCTTGCACTCATATTACGTATCTCTAATTGGAGCAAAATGGCACAAGGATATTTTTGCACATATTTTTTTTTTTTCATTGATATCACCCTCTTCATTGTTTATCAAATTACTGCCTCTAATTTCATGACTAGGTGTTCCTGCCTAACGCCACATTAGACTCATTTTGCAGAGAGCACATGCATTTATCATGTTTTGTTTATTTGATGGATAGAAATAAATGTGCCTGCGACAAGGTGGGTGGAGTTTCACAACAGGGAGTGTGACACTTAAAATCCACGGGGCAACATTAGTTTTGAATATATTTAGTCTTACTGCACAAGTTACCGCCCCCACATACACTCTTACAGCAAACACAAGTACAACAAGGTATTTTCCTCACTTCAAATAGGCATGTAAAGATGTGTCATGGTTCGACGTTGAACTTCACTCAACTAAAATATCTCTCTCTGAATTACTTACTAAACACAACTTAATTATTGAAAAAAAAACAAAAACGAAACATGCTATTATGACTATTAAATGTGAATTAGACCATTGGTACGTCATTTACGTATGTGAAATTATACAGTTTAAATAATTGCACAATTATAGAAATATGTTTATTTTCGTCACAGTAAATAACCAAATTAATGATAATAACAATAAGTATTAACACAATTATAAGTAAGTATTAAAAAAATAATTATTGTTAATAATATTATATTTATATGTTAATCATATAATAATATTAATTAATATTAATAATGTTAATATGAAAGGAAGAGAAAAGAAGAAGAAGAAGAAGAAGAAGAAGAAGAAGAAGAAGAGGAAGAAGAAGAAGAAGAAGAAGAAGAAGAAGAAGAAAAAATTATGTGCTTCCTCATGTGTAGTATTTGTTTATTTGGCAACCCAGTTCCAGCATGCTCGCTGCCATGACAAAGTTAGACAATGGTTCATGCTTGGCAATATTTCATGAGATGGGTTAATCTGATTGCTACACCTAACCGCACCTGTTGATCATGTATTCGGTCGCACCCACCACGCTTGCTCGAGATAAGGTGTCTCCAGCCTCAGTGGTCAGCAAGAATAGCTGAATGCAGCATGGGAGGAGCTGGAAACAGAGCCGTTAAACCGCACGGTTAAACCTGTCGTACCCTCAGTGAGCGGCCAGTTCTCGCAGGACTCACACAAATATGTAACATTTCTTTGAAGAATTGAAAATTAAATTTCACGAGTGTAATATTGATTCAGATTTTAATAGCTTGCACGCTGTATTACCTGCCTGGTACATTTTTGTCGGCAGTGCAGATTAAGGACAGTCGTCATCAAGCCGTCTCTCGGCTGGCGAAGTGCCTGGGTGAGCGCCTGGCTCTGAAACCTTTGCTCTCACAAGATTATAGCGGTGTATGTCATCCTGACGCTCCAAATGGCACGAAAGTCGGGGGGGGAAACACACCTAACCGTCATGCTCCATACTGATCGGTCTGTGCAGTGCCAACAAACCTATTCTTTTTTTGTAAATGCTCACCGCTACTTATGAAAATAGCAAATATTTCTGCCATGCCCTGCTCCAGTGTTTTATGCCTTATTTCTGCGCTTGCTGTGTCCACAAAAATAGAGCCCTACGTTTCATTAAATTACTTGAAACTAGGTATTACCTTGTTTTTGTTTAATGTGTTTTGTGATATTTGTAGTTGTTCGTAGCTTTTTTTTTGTCTTCACAAAACCAAACTGGCACAAAGCCAAAGTTGCTAATATTAATTTAAACAAAATTAATCCTGATAATCCTGGCCAACGCATTCACTTGTTCAGTCAAAAGGCATTAGCCTTCACCGTGTTCACAGGGAAGGCAGTTTGCCTTCCCTGCTTGAAATTTCAGCCCGTTAGGCACAGCAACTCTGCAACAATACTGGATGTCTGCAGCGTTGCTGTAGAGCACTGTACCTGGGGAAATGTCAGTAGTTAGAGTGAGAAGGCAGGAAATCTGTTCGCTTTGTTTTCACACTTTCCTGCAGTGCCTGTTGCCAGTGTGGAGTGCAGAGTCCTTGCTGATGGGTAGGACTGCTACTTTCTGTGTGAGCTTGAAGATTGGAAAGCTACTGTACTCTTTACCTCATGTAAAAGGCAGGGTAACATGCAAAATGATGCAACCAATGTCTTCTACAATGAACAGCAAGTGACCCGATTTATATCACCTGAATGTATAAAAGGCCAGTGAATATTTTTGGTTTAATGACCTGTTTTGTTTTGTTCTTTTTTCTCGTAGAAACTTCTGGAACGCTGTACAACTTAATAGTACGTTATGGTTGATCCTTAGTCGTTTTCTTCAAGCATATTTCATAAGTTTATTTGTGTTTTCACAAAATGGCCTGCAGCACATTAACTTAACATGGTGTGTTATGATCCCAGACAAACAGAAAAAAGAAAGCAAACAAAGTTATTTTTCCAGCTTCACAAAAAGGTTAGTTTTACTACATTAGTAAACCTGTGGGAGGATGTTCAAGACAGATGAAAGAGTGCACAGATCCTTTTGAATGCTGGTTCTGGATTTCTTCAAGGTCAAAAGTCCTTTCTGCAGTCTCATTTTTACAGAGTATAATATGCTTTAATCAAAGCTTTAGAGTATGTACTGCAGGTGTTTTAACATTGAAGATGGAAAACTGTTGGAAAGTATCTTCCAGCTGTTGGCAACAAAGTCAAAGAAGCATAACAAAGCAGTTAAAAGCCTAATTGTTCCCCTGTGTGCTGACAAACTCACTGCCAAATTCTTCAGAATTTAGTACCTTACTAAATGTTACACGGTGAGGGTAACGGGGGTCAGGAGTGGGGTTTGCAGGTCAGCAAGGTGAAAGTGGTAAATATGTCTAATAATCTGGACAGCCAGCCAACCTCCACCTGTCCTGAGGTGAAACAGGGTCAAGCGCAGGGCTACATGCAGGCATTAACAATGATGGCCAGCCCTGCTGCCTGCAATGCAAAGTGAGGTAAGGGTAGTGGTTAATTTATGCACAAGGGTGACAGCAGCACACCTCCTCAGCACACAAACGTCTCCAACATCTCCCAAGCAGGATGTCCTCTGCCTTTACACGTTCTCCCAGAGAACCAGTGGTCCAGATTCGAAACTCAAAGTCATCGTTGTGGTTTGATTCCCCTATAGAGTAGCACAGGGGTGGAGAAGGGGGTGGAGAAAGGGGTGGAAAAACTGTTACAGGCAAGATAACAAGTTGGAGCACCAGCTCACGCTGACAGGGCCATATGCTTCAGATGCAAGTTTTGGGGGTGGGGGCTGGGAGGAGTTGATGCATTTGCTGTGGAATTCGGGTCCTCTGGGAGGCCGGTGCCAAGGAGGGTGATGTGACAGTTTTGATACCTGGTGAGAAAGTTACACCCTGTTTTCTGTCACTCGCAACAACAGCACAATGTGGTAGATTTTGAACGTTGCAGAACAGTGGCGAGTCTGCTAACCGCCGGAGAAGACGTTGTGAATGATTCCATAACTTCCCCACGGCCTTCTGGGTAGCAGAGGACAGAAGACAGAAGTCATGGTGAGCGCTTAGTGGGCCTTTACTGTACTGCCATGGAGAATGTGACCTCTCACCTCTCGCTCCTGTTTTCCAAACTGTGAAAGGTTCTTTCAAACACGGTGATTCCAAATGGACCAGTTTAAACCAGATCTACTTACAATGGCAGAAAAGAAAAAGCCCTGAATACTTAAATATGATGGTACTTAAGCATTATAGAACAAGCAAAGTGACATTTTGTTAAAATGCAGCATCTAAGCTTTATAACGTTTCAATTCTGAACTGGTCTAAATTTGATAAAAAGACAATACATTTCTCTAAACATATTGAATGTTTATAGTTTAATAACCAGGGTACGGTACTGTACAATAAGGTTTACTCTGACTTCCACATAGATACAAAGCCTGAAGCAGTTACATTAAAGCACTCCCCTAAGTGATGGAAAGAACATATTTCATTTTCTATCTGACATTAAAACTCGGTCAATTCACATTAGGGAGTAATTCTGTCACTCAAATCTCAATCCTGGAGAATCAGATGGCATATTATCCAAAGCCTCACTTTGAAACTGTTCTGACTTACCCTGTGATCACTCGATTTGAGAATGTACAGAATCTAACCAAACTAATCTTCAAAAAAAAAAGAGAAGAAGAAGAGAAACATTAGTCTGAAAATTCTCCCAGAAAAAAACAAGCCTGATCTTTGTTGAGCAACTTTGGCAGGCAAAGCTTATCCTTCACACCCCTTGATGTCGGTAATGGCAGGCACTGTCATAGGCAAAATCAGAGGAATCTGTATTACTGCCACAGTCCAGAGTTCTGATGCACAGGAGGCAGTGATGGGCAGCTGGAAGAGAACTGCTGTGCTCCACTGCCGAGACCAGACACTGCGACCCGGGCTTCATTATTAATCGCCAATAGGAGTTTGAGGCAAAGTGATTGATCTGAAAAGTGGATACGCTCCTTGAAGAAAAAAAAAAAAAAAAAATATGGCTGAATGCTGAATTAATCATTCCCTCAGAAATTCATTAATTATGGCAGGCCTGGAGTCAGTGCTGCAGTGCGGCTGGTGAGATGCGGAGGGAGATGACTGCCGGAAAAGCCACCCAAACGATCCTCGTAAAACCAGCCTTTGTTTAACAGTGCCATATTGGCAGGCTTGTGTTTTTGTTTTATTATTATTTATTTAATTTGATTTTATTTATTTATTTATTTTTTTGTGAAGCATGAAGTGCACAGCTAGCAGGAAGGGTTACAGAGATCGTTACCTAACAGCATAAACAAGACCGCTGTGGCTTTCTCTGAATGCAATGAAAGCATCCATTAGTTAAAGCGGAGGACTCCTTTATGAAGAAAGACCGAAAAGTTCTGGAAGTAATGGAATGTGCTGGTGCTGTAAACACAGGGTCAAGAGCTGATAGGAAGTGATTTTGGATTAAATGCATTTAGACGATCAGTAACATTAAGGAGCACAGCGTAACCAAAAGTATTCCAAAATGATAATAATAGTTACTGAGTTACTGAAATCCAAGTTCCTTAAAGGCATGTAGTCAGGCCTAAAACCGAGTATTACACACAACACATCAATAATGGAATCCTATCCAAGAGCCAACAATAAAACAATGATATATGGTCATAAACAAAACCCATACTGTGTGTGTATGAATCAAAGCGGCAGAGCAGAAATCCAATTTAGTTAAGGTACACATTTGTCAACAAATTAACATTTCACTTTAGTGTGTGCACCAGAAACATTCATAAACATGGAAAGTGCAGGTCCTGCAAGTCTCCCCCAGATGTAATTCATCAAAGGAATCCTGTCCACCACTGCTTCTGGGAAACGGGGCCATCTGGGGCCCTTTGTGGGTGTTTAAAATACCAAACTGGAATTCTCAGTGGTCGTTTACAAAATGAGAAGTTTGCTATCAAATTATAAACCAAATCTCTGTGCAGTCAAAAATACTTCAAAATGCCTGCTCAGTGCTGACATATTAAGTCTGTTCTCCAAGGCAGTCTAAGGAACAGTAAACTTTTTAAACAAAAACAATAAGCTTATTGAACTACTATAAAATATTACTGGAAATATGATTTGTTTGCATAAAAGCCACAGGATCTCTGTAGTCCAGATTGACACATCCCTTTGAATATTTAAATTCAAATGGTACTAGTGACCTATGAGGTCTGTTGATTGATTTAAATGCCATTCCATTCCCATGCATGCTCAACTGGCCATGTTACTCTGATGCTTCACCTTCTTTGCTATGCATATGCAGGCTTAAAAAGGTTTTTAGTTTTTGTTTGTTTTTTTACTGCCCAGGTCCTCTTTCAGACTTTAATGTGATACACATGAACTCTGTATTCCACCTCCCTTACTCCCACTCCATTAGACATCTTACAATGTAGCCAATATGTTTCTTTTCTCTCTCTCTCTCTCTCTCTCTCTCTCTCTCCCTCTCTCTCTCTCTGTATTATTTCTAACCCGCCTTCACTTCACTGCTAAGTTGCCAAAGGTATCATTTGCAGAAAATGTCATGTAATTTCCTCTGGTGACTGGTGTCTATAGAACATAGTCATGTAAGATAATAAGTCATAAGAGCATCCAAGTACAAAGTACATTTGAATTTACTAGGGAGTGAGCTGTCAAGATCCCGGCTTCAACCTGTTCTTCAGATCTAGTGCACTACTTGGATTGGAGGAAAAGAGCACTTGTTACAAAGGAATATCCTTCATGTGGGTCTTCCCAAGTCTCTTCCTCCCTGTTGTGGAGAAGTGTGTTTTTTCGAGAAAGCCATCAGTCGAATCCTATTCAATCCACTTACAAGCTTTCAAATTAGATCATGCCACACCTCCTGTTTTCGCATCAGCTTAATGGTTCCAGGAAGCCGTGTGCACCCCCTTGTAAAAATTTACAGGACTTTTATTATTTCGATATGCGGTTTTACTACATGATTAGGTTAATGCAATTTTAATTGTTCAAGCGGTTGCCAACGACGCGAGCCCATCCTTCCGTGAATGACAGTCGGCTCAGCCAGAGGCTTCTTGCTGATGATTGGCACCTCGTCATATTTGTTGCCAGTGTTGCTCAGGTAATCACCAAGCTGGAATTGTGTAAGCGTGGAGCCTGTCTGCGCGAGGGGTTTAATGGTGCGCCGTCTGACAGATTTGCAGATTCGTAAGTGCTGGCACAGGAAACAGCTTCCCCTCTGAAGAATAAAAGCGCCTCCGTTCGGAGGACATATTTACGGTGGGGCATTGAACATGATGAATAACCACTGCGAGCAGAGAAGGTACAAGAGCCACAAGGCAGCTCCAGTTTACCACGCGGACACTCCATTTTTCATGCCAAAATACCCCTACGTGTCGTCTGTAACTCAGCAAAGTTAAATAAGAAATGTCTGTCATGACTAAATAGAAGTTCTGGTTTAAACATACAGTAGACTGAGACTTACTGATACTAGCCTGATCAAAATAAGGATATAGACTCTTAATATGCCCTGAATCTGATAAAATTGACTAATTCAAACCAGGAGATACTAAAGGACCAAGGCCATGAAATGTACTGTAGAACCTAAGAAGGTAAATGGTTAAGCTGTTATTAGCATTATAAGATATGAACGTGAAGTTGCTTTGTGCAAAGCTTCCTTTGAGGATTGGTTTTAACTCCCATATCGATGGCCCGGGCTAATACAGTAATGGCTGTCATCGTAGAGCTTTCAAGGTGTTAGCTAAAGGCCACTGCTCTGGGGGTCTGCGCACAGCACTTTCATAGAAAAGCCAGAGAAAATCTTCAATTCAAAAAACCCGTAGCCTTTTCTTTTCTCTCTCCGGAGACACAGTCACAGGCTGGGGCTCAGTAAAAGGGCCCATGAGACTCTCAAACTATGGAAGAAAGTGTACAACTATATAAAAATGCACATCTACTCTAAGAACAACCAGAGCTAATTTGATCACTTATGCGTGAAAGGTGCAGTATCACCTTATTCAGCATCTAAACACACAGCACTTGAGAAAGTTGCTTGATTGCATTGACTTATACTGTAAAACATGCCTGCGTATGTTGTTCATCAGTGTATTTGGGTTTCTGAATCTGCCAAAATGATTGGAGAGCATTACTGCAACTGATGGAAGCCAGTTCTACATCTGGGGATTTCAGAGGAGAACCATTTTTTTCTGTTGTTGTTAAATTGCTGTTTTTACTTTTAATGTGTTTGAGAATGTAGGTCTGAAGTTAGGTCACATTTCTTGGCCACAAAATCAGTTTATTTAATAATTAACAGTTTAATAGTTTGTTAAGTAGTCACAGAGAGAAACTGCTTGAGTTCTGATTAACTGATAAATTGTTAGTAAGTACAAATTGCATTCAAGTAAAAGTGAGGCTTGGCAGCTTGGTGCTAACTGTGTGGAACATGTGAAAACTTTTAGGCACAAACTGTTCATTGTTTTCTGCACGGCGACATATTTGTGACCCAGTCATTGGCTGCCTCCAGAAGTACACTGCTGACAGAGCTTTTGTTAACTGCGAAAAGTGTCTCCACCTCTGGGGTGTAGGTTGTCAGTCTACTGAGACTTCGTTAGAAGCCTGTCTGATGTCACTGTGTCCTTAATCCTCCATGACATGTCAATTACAGTTATCCCTGCACTAAGTAATCTGTTTAATCTATGCCCAACTGTCAGCACATTGGATGGTTTGTTCTTAGCTTCAAGCAACAAGAGATCAGCTCGAGTCCCGTAATGATTTTTCTCACTATCCTGTTATAGTGTATTCAGATTAGGGATAAAGTACAGATTGGTCACCATGCATCCATATCTTATCTAAGTCAGTTAATAGCAGCAAAAGGAGCAATATAATAATGCATTATAAAGCTATTTCCTGTAGTTATGTAGTTACTTGCCTTTAATTTGGACTTGTATTTTTAAACTCACAAGTAATTGATAGGAAGGATAACATTTCATAGAACATAAATAAGGATCATTTCATGGTTCTTATTAAGGGATGGGACATACATGCTCAAGACCACCCAGAGAATGGTTCTGGCAAATATTTGATTTCATTACAAAAGGTCTAATGGGCTTTTGGCTGGCTTTGCTGAGCATCTGGATCTATTTTACAGTGATGTCCAGAGGGTGGAGGGGTGATTGATGAGAGCTGCTCACCACCAGTAAAACCATGGCCTGTAAGACAGAACAGACTTCTCTACAGTCTCACAGGTCCATCTCATTGGTGTAATGTTCTTGAATGTTTTAGAATACATGAACTCCTGCTGCTGTTAGGGTTCCTCCACTTTCCAAGTCCTGTTCTTTGTGCAATGCCTTGTCCAGGCATTGTTTGAACAACAACAACAAACCTACAAAATGATCTATCTTGTACAATTTGATGAAGTTACATGTCTTTTTTTTTCTTGTATGACTTAATCCAGTCTTGAAACACTGTTATTCAAAACACACTGGCTAAGAGATCCCGAAAGACATCTTCTGAAAAGCTTGGGCAGCATGTCCTTTTTATGACATTTTCAGCCACTGCTGATACCATATCATTACAATTTGAATGTAATGATAGAAAATATAGGAAATTACACATAATAAGCATTTGAAGAACAACAAAAAAATGAAATAAGTATACAAAAATCTAGTCCCTGTAACCTTACTAATTCACAACATTACTTTTTTACTTGACAAGTATAATTAATAACACAAGCAATACTTCATAGTACAAAGCTTCCAACTAGGGGGAAGAGGTTCAAATGTCACCCCGAGTCATAATTACAATTCAGAGTGTAGCTGTGAGCAGCGATTAATGGGATCCAAGCTGCAGTGGTACTGACGGAGGTAAATAGCTGAAGTGGCTGAAGGCTACGAGCAGGCTGGCTGGCTGAAAGGGCACGCAGTACATTAGCTTTCTCCGCATGCGGCACATCACCCGGTTCCGAAGCAGCATATATCGGGGTGGTTGGCCCTGGTCGCGGGGTTCGCCTCGGTCTGAGAGAGCTGGCTGTGAGCGTGACAAGTGCACACCTCTCACCGTGACTTTCTTTATGCCGGACCCGCCGGGTGAGGCGACGACTGCCGCTGCTCTGGGTGATAGCCTACAGCTGTGTCTTGTAAAGAGGGACTCCGCCTGGCCCTCTACATGTACAGGAGCTGTCCAATATGGTGGTGCTGAATTTGGGCTTGAGGCTAGAGGTTCAGCACCATGGAGAGCGGCTGGGGGGGGGGGGGGGGGGGGGGGGGGGGGGGGGGGGGGGGGGGGGGGGGGGGGGGGGGGGGGGGGGGGGG
>JAOYMR010000009.1:8786419-8797848 GCA_025802075.1 Tenebrosternarchus preto | reverse complement strand
CCAATCCGATGATGTTAATAATTAAAACGCCTCTTTGTGTGAAACGGTGTCAATCAATCAATCAATCAAAAAAAAAAACAAAAAAAACTGTAGCGGTCCCTGCCAAAAACGTATATAATGTATATGCATCCGATGTAGTGGGCCACATGCATTCACTTGTTAAATTGAATCTGTCTTTTTTGACTTGGTGGAAGCCAAGAAAACTGTAGACTATCTGACATACATGCTTTTTTTTAAGATCATAGATGGAGGCACTTTTTTTAATTTAGATGTTCTGCACTGCTGATCTAGTTGAAAGCAAGTGTTATACATTTAGGGAAAGAGGGCAAAAACAACAGCAATAGTGCTCGCCTTAATCTTGCTTCACAAGCACAAGATTCACAAGCAGCTGATTAGATTTGGCGCAGATAGTGAAGCACGCTGTGTAAAGCCAATTTGATGGAGGACAGTTACGACGACACAGCACGATTAATAACGATTTAAAGCCATATTCTTCTAACTAGCGCCGCAACACTAATCTTTCTGCAAAGCAAATAATTTAGTGCGGTACACAGTGAAATTAACGGCAGCGAAATGCTAAATATACAGGTTATTCGACTGTTTGTTTGTTTTTGTTTCCCCCACAGGCTGTCTGTGTTACAGCCTACCCAACTACCAGTTTCCTAATGCTTTTAAAAGAGATAAAGTGGGAAGTTCCGACCAACTAAGAAGTTGTGGGAACAGCAACAAAAGAAAATGCGTTTTGGACCATAACGGATGATATGCTGTGATCCTGTCAAACTGTCTTTGCAACACAGAGTTAAGCCTGGGGGAGAGGGGAGCAGGTCTCTTCTCCATTTAAATTCTGTTTAAAAACATATAGTTAAGAGTGAATATGAGCGACGTTACTGTGTTAATTGCGGAGTTAATTCTTGCCAAAATAAAAGTATGTACTGTAACGGAAGCAGCGGTGACCATGGAAACAAGTCGAAAAGAAATCTGGAGGGTCTTATTGCTTGAGTTAGTGTCCGTAGACTCTAAGCAGGACTGAGTTTTAAGTTTTCGCACTTCACCGATCATAATGCAGCGTAGGCGTGAGCCATGCCATGGTACAAAAACCCAAACAACTGAACAATAGAGGACATCATGAGTCTAATCTGTAATCTGCATTGCGTCCTAAACGCATTAAACTTATTCGTCTCTCTGGGAAAAAAAGGAAAGACGGATACCAAGCAGAGGAAAGAAATTAGACTCGATTTGCATGCCTAACTGTACCCGCAAGCCCCGTTTGAACAATAACACTAACACAGACAAAAGCTTGGCGTCAGAAGCTGCCAACTGAGCCAGCAGATTTAGAAATATGACTAAACTGTAATGGTAGGATGCCTCGAGCTGTAAATTCCCACTCTCCCCCGCGTGAGAACTGCTTGCCTTTCATTTCCTTGTTATTTAGTGTCGTAAACGGGATAAAGCAGTTGATATGAAAGAATGATAAAGGGTGCTATGCAGCTAAATCACTAACCGACTTGAATACTTGCGATTCTGACGCGGTAGGCAAGCTGAACTCGCCGCAGTGGATGGAAGGTCTATTTGAAAAGCAACAGTGACCCCTAGTGTCGCACTAGCCACACATTCATATTAGAACTTTATCTGATGAAAAGATAAAGGCCTGAGTCTGTGCTCTAGTGCGTGCGTGGCTGTGCGTGCGTGCCTGTGTGTGTGTGTGTGTGTGTGTGTGTGTATGTGTGTGTGCGTGTGTTTTCAACAGGTCACTGCTGTACCCAGAGTTAACTGTGCATTTTATGGTTGCCTCTTAGTGGTGATGTCATTGCAGTGGATATAATCATAAAAAAGCAACTGCACCACTAATGTTCATGCAATCATTTTTTAGCACTGATTTTAGTAGATTTTAATTCAATTGCACTTAATTTTTAATTTCACGTAATATTAGGTCAATAAGCAATATAGTGAACTTTTAAATAATAATTTACAAAAAATCATGACATCATAGCAAATATTTTAGTATTCAGATATTGAAATATTGAAAAACACTAAACACTAAAAATCCCACCACAACCTACCCAACATAACTTCTACCATTGCTGCACAAGGATATTTAACAGCAGGTTTACAACTGGGTAGCGCGCTAATGCCAACAGTCCTGCTTCAGGATACAGTGTATTTGTCCCTCTGCGTGATGTTTCGTCGACGTGAAGCTCCAGAGTATAGAAGACAGCCGAGCCTTTCACACAGCTGTCACCGGGAGGCCGTGCCATCAGCTCGTCGGCTTGGATGTAAATCTATCACTGTGTTTTGCGGATTTGAAGACTCGCAAACAGGTGGTAAATGCACATCAAAAGCCACTATTTGCAAAATCCAGCAGTTCCCTGTGGTTGGCTGTCTGTCATCATTTTGCTCCCTGAATGGAGCTGATTGCGTATCTTGCCGCGGGCCTGTGAAATTAATCATGTTTGCAGATGTTGCCACCCTGGTAGAGCCAATAACAATAACACCACCAAAAAAAATGATGAACCCTTTTCACAGGGCCGAGGCACACGCACAATTCCCAGCCTAATATGCCTAAACAACGAGAAGGTCTTTGATATAGGACGTGTGAAAAATGAATCACAGCCTCTAGATTACTGGTCAGATGCAAACCTTTGCCATTATGCATTCACCTGCACGCCAACGGAACATTACCCCACAGAGACCCCATGAAATATGCATATTACTAAGCATCTGTTGATGCAGCTCTCGGAACTGGCTTGCCAAGTTTATGGGCACAGCAATCTGCTTTACTTCTAAATCCGCAGATGATGACCAGCATCTAATGAAAAAAAACCCCAGGGAAGTGACTTTTTCTGCCGGCTCAGAAAGTTCGGCGTACTTGAGGAACTGTCAGTCCATTTCTACTTAGCGGTAATTGAGAAACTCTTAACCTCTTGTACAGCTGCTTAGAACTTATGCTCTCCAGAGGTCCAGCCGAAATGAGCAGGTCTGCACAGCTCCTAAAATAAAGGTCATCTGACTTCGGGATTTGCGTTTAAATTGGATCTCTTCCACCCCCCTCCGCTTTGTTGAACTCTCTTCCTTTAGGGAAAGTGAGACCCTAGTGGAACTGTTCCAGGCCAACACTTGTCCTGAGGCTAACCTGTTTTATATGTCCACAGAGGTAAACATCTATTTGGCAGTTTGGCAGTTTCTGACAGCTTTGCACTTTTGCATCGAAGGTACAGAAGCAATGCATTGCACATTCTGTCATGTGCTCGAACGGAAAACAGCAATGAAATATAAATGAACACACTCGGCAATGTATCTTATCGCTTAAAAATTTTGCTTACACTTTTACTTCGTGCAAAAATAGGAAGAACACAAGAACGTAAGGTGTCCCCAGTTGTGTTCTCTATAAGTATTAATATCACCTCACAGTTTTATAATGGAGGACAGCAAGGGTCTTCAGCCTTCATCCTTCTGCATCTCAAACACATTAGTCTTTGCCTGTCTGCAAATCTTTACTGGCCTTATGGGTGCTGGTGCTAATTACTACTGGTCTAGGGCTGGTCAAATCCACTAGATGGTGATAAAGTAGTTGTTATGTTCCTGGCCACATGCTCGAGGTGTATAAGGGAAATCAAGCAGAGCTTTAGCCAGCACTCCTGACATAGGCCTACATCTGCCAAAGGACAGTGTGTTTAGCTTCCTGACCCCCACCTCCCTGCCCAGTACCACTATCAGCAGGAATAGACAGTTCTGTAAAAGGGGTTATGGGCCTCACACCATGAAGGGCTATGAAAAATAATAGGTAAAATAATAAAAGCTTTACTACATTAATTCAGGACGTCAGAAAGAGAACTCCTTGCTCATCGTTGTCCTGCGAGTCTCGGGCAGCGAGGGACAAGGGATAATTCACGGCTAGACGACGCAGGCAAGAGGAGGCGGAGCAAACCGCGCGGTGGGGCGCTGCCTTGACAGGCTCACCGGCGCCCTTAACGACTTCCTGCGCTGTTTCGGCCTTCGATTTGCATAACGCAAAAGTGACAGAGCACCCAGTCTTCATATTCCCACGCAGGATTCGCTCTCTCCACCCTTTTGCACTCTGCTTTTTCACTTCTGTCAATAACGATAATAAAAAAGGATCGATTTCACACATCGCGAGGCGCAGCGGTGTCCGCGGCCCCAACGGGACGTGGCCCCGAGGCATTTGCCTTTGAATGGAGAGGAGGGGGTCGCCTGGCAGGGCCATAAAGGGCCCCGTTATGGGGGTGCGAGGGCAGAGGCGGGTCGGGGGAGTACCTGCGACACTGCCACACAGAGTGGGGATTGTGAGTGCCAGTGTGGCCAGCTGGGAAGGGACAGAAGGCGCTCAGTGGTGGGCAGGAAGTGGCGGCGAGGGAGGCCTGTCACGGCGCCACGCTCGGCACAGTCTCCCCGCCAACGCCGCGGCCATCGCGGGCGCCCGCGCTCGAGGGCGGAGCTCCGCTCACTTTTCCAGAAAATTCCGCCTCGCGTGCTTTGCAAACGTGCAGAGGGCACATGTTCACAGAGTGCAGAGTAAGAGGTTAATTTGTATTTTTTTTATCAAGGTCAGAGAAACTTGTTAAGAGGTCTTGAGCACGCTGTATTTTCAGCGAAATCGCTCGCCCGCCGTAGCCGCTTAGCTGGCGTTTACGAAGCGCATAGAACTGATCACTGCATGTATCAGCAGGCGGTGAGGGATGAGGGGAAGACAAGAGAATGCAGGTTCAGCCTGTCAGAGGCCTGAGACTGATTAAAATGGGTCAGCCATTAGTACTTGCCACGTTGGCCTAAAGCACGGGTAGAAGACAGGGTTCACCGATGAGCCTTTCGGTTCACAGCACACTTTTCAAATGTTCATTTTTATTTTTTAAACACTTTACTATATAAAATCAGCTCTAGGATAAGCCGCTTTTATAATGTTACACTGTTTTATATTGTGATTACAAATTTGAGTAAAAAAAATGTAATTAATGAAAAAAAAAAATTTTACACAATAAATAAATCAATGTAAAGATAATTCAGTGGAAATTGGTATGTTTTGTAAAGATGGTGGTAATCATGTTATCCACAGTCATTTAAAGTCATTTAAAGTTTTTTAACAGTAATTGTTTTGAGCACGATGAAGCAAACTGTATCACTTCAAACAAAGCTAAAAACTAAAACTGACACAAAAAAGAAACAAAACATGAAGAAAAGACTGTACAACGAATGAACTCCTTTTTAGTGGAGTTTGATAGTCACACAAAACAACTTGAAAGATCAGACATGTAGGGCTGCCACAAAGTAGCTCTTGGGCCTCAGAACCATGACGTAACTCACTGAAAGCTCCTTTTAAAGAAACACTAGGCAAAGTGATGGATTGATGGCACCATTGTTAATAATGAATTCCCTGGACCAAACTTTCTATGGTTTTACACGATGTCCCTTTTCACAACGCTCCAGAGGTGTAAAGTTCTTTTTTATGGGCCACTCAAAGTCACTTAGCATTATGGGAGCTGATATTATTCCCGGGTGTGGGAGGGTTTACATGGGGAATGCATTAATTCGGAAGACAACCACTGTCTCAGGGAATACCGCTTCCGGACTGTTCTGGAGTTGAAACCGATGCTCACACACACACGTCACTCAGTTTGCTGGAACTGGCAGAGGCCGGTGAATAGGCGCCCTGCTCCCGGCGGGGGTAAGATCTAAAAATAAGACCTCACCTCAATTGAAGACAGAGTTTCTTCTTTTTCCTTTCCATAGAGTTGGTTTTAATGCGTACTATATTCCCTCAGTTTATGAAAGAAATAGTCCATTCTGACATAGTTCTTTCTCTTTTTATCTGTGTGTGTAAATCAAAATCATGACATTTACCATGCAACATTTGATGGCCAGCACCTGACACCTGTGTCGTATTTCATGCGATTCTCACTGGATTTAAACACTCTGATGATGATGATGATGATGATGATGATGATGATGATGGGGTACTGCAAGGAAGTTCCTACCTCTGATTTCATGATGCCAAGCCCCCCCCAAGAATACACATAATTTACACATCAACCTGTCACCATCTGTAAATACACAAGGATTATATGATTTGTCTGTTTGGGCTGAAATGTCATTAGAACAATCATGGCTGGTTTATAGGGAGCAGAGGGGTAGAGGAGGAGCAAAACACAGGATCAGACACTACAGCCTCTTCTGTTTTGGTAATTGCTTGGTTAAACAAAGTGGTAAGTGGTGTTTCTACTGCTTATCCAGGCCTCTGCCGCTTCGCCTTGATTAGCCAGATATTGTTTTCAACTTCTGAATTGAGTTTGATTGCTAATTGCACCTCTTTTTTTATACAATCAGGAAGTAGCCGACAAGCAGCCCCGTGGCGTTGTTAATCTCTCCACGACCATATTTAACTCCCTTGAAGGAGTATGAGAGAACATGACAGTCAAAGACATGCAGCTTTCAATATATACATACCCTCAATGAGGCACTGTCCAGAGCTTGCTAGGAGCTTAAAGGAGCACCCAGTAGGTGAAGGAGGACCTGGCAGGTAAAGGAGCACCCGGCGGGTAGAGGAAGGAGGCAGATCACGCACGTGCAATGATGAGGAACTGAGCTGGCAGTGTTCCGAGCAGCTAATCCCCAGGCCCACAAAATTCTGCCATTAGCTTGCCATGTTCGTCCTTCTCCCCCTGCCAGCTCCTCGCCTGCTGCCCCTCTTGCTCAGGGAAGGCGGAGAGCTGGCGCTTTCCAACAGCAAAGCCCAGGTGATGAAAACAACAAACGCTTTCTGTGTATATCTACTGGGGATAATGTGGCAGAGAAGAAGCCCGGGAATCTTGTCCGACTGTTTACTTCCTGTTTACTTTACCTTCATTTCCACCACGCACATGTGATTGTGTGTATAGTGTCAAAGGGAAGCAATATAGGAAAAGCACAAGTTCATTACTGCTAAGGCGTGATGGGAATATACCATCAAGATCAACTATTCCATTTTGCTCTTTTTGTACAGTTACATGTTAGATGAGAACAACCCATTGTATGAACGAATGCCTTTTAATGAGTTTTAATACAAAACCCCATTAACTATTCATGCAGAATACATTGTTCAGAGGTGCGTGTTAATACGATTATGAAAGTTGTTATATGATAAACCACTGGCTCTGCAGTTTTCTCTAATTGTTTTGAACCTCAGCCAAGACAAGGTGGAGTAAATGTAATTCGGGTGTAATTCTTGTTGTGTGTCTTCAGGTGCATCAGGTTGCATCTCATAGGGAAAACTTGCCAGCGCGTACAAAGAGATAAGCTGGGAGAAGAATGTTGGGTAATTTTGCTTACACATGTCTGTAGTCTCTGGGTTCACGTCTCAAGTGAGTTGCAGCTCTACCTGATATGATGCACAATAAACAACAATACGTATCACTGAGACGTGGAAAGAAGACAAAACTGCAAACAAGAACATTCCTCACCATGTTGATTTAACATCGCCACAGTTACAGCACACGTGTTTATGCAGTAAATGAAGCTGCCTTCTTGATTGTTTTTGCCGCTTTTTGGCGTTCACAGTCACAGTCTTAGAAAAAAAAAAAACGGATTCATATTTTCCTCTCGAGATCAGTCAAGACCAATAAAATAAATAAATTTTAAAGAAGCCAAATTATATGAAACGTTTTGCAGTCGCTCTCCAGTGACTATTAAAATAAATTTCCTATTCTGCAGGTTGGTGCGAATTAGTCACAATTGGATAATCTCAATCAGCGCTCAATCGGAGGTCCACAGTGGAAATCATTAGTGTTCCGTTCTCCCTGACCGCATTGCTGGAGGCCTCCTGCAGAGCACGTTCCTTCCTAGTGAATCTACAGTGCATACCAGGCAAAACTCCTGTCCTTGCAGTCAGAGATCTCAAATGAGGTGGTGAATTGGTCCTTTCTGCTATCATCACACATGCAGCCCTGGAACCCCACGCAAGCTAAAGGCCTCAGTGTGTACCTCAGTGTGAAAAGATAAACTGGACTTTTTGTATAGTTTTTGCTTCCATTGGTCGCCTTTAGTAATCTATTTAGTAATCTTTAGTAATCTATTTAGTAATCTTTAGTAATCTATTTAGTAATCTTTAGTAATCTATTTCGGGGCCACAGACATGAAAATCTTCTTCTCCTTTTTCTTCTTCTTCTTCTTCTTATTGCAAAACATCAAATTAACCCCTGCTCTGTAAATGGGGCCAGGTCATTCATAAAAGAACAACAATTTGCAGGGAGAATGAGGCATACTAAACATCTGAGGACAACCACTGTATTCTTAATGTTCTCCATCTTCTAAGGTTTTTTTTTTTAATCCTTGCTGTCAAGTTATGCATATGATTTAAATAATACATTAGATATTTTTTCTGCATAAGCACTAAAAAAACATAACATAGTTTTATCATCATGTAAATCATCTCTGATCTGACATATATATAACTGAATTTGAATTGCTTGGTATCTGAACCACAAACTTCTAGGCTTTAAATTCAGTTCGTTACCAGCCTTGGCTTCAGACAGGTTTTGCAGCATGCTAACAGCACCAAGGTTGTGGGTTAGATTCTCAGGGACCACAAATACTGTCATATACTGATAAATAGACAAGCCATTCTGAGCAAGAGCAACTGCCAAGTACTATAAATGTCTTCTCAAATCGTGCTTGCCAACAACTGGTCCCAGCTCGACCCAGGTGTAGCTCCTGGATCTGAAGCTTTCAGAAACGAAGGCTTAGGACACTTCAATAATGTTTCAGTTTCAAGGGAGAAGAATAACCACCTGCTGGTGAACCTGTTGAAGTTTCAATAAAATCTATACAAAAAGTGGAATATGCCACGAAAACACAAAATTCATCTATGGGCCGTTCATTACTTAAGGTACATTTCTAGGTTGTTTATTATTTTAGGTACATCTTTACTTTAGTTTGAAAAGCGCAAAATTACAAAGTACTCAGTGGTTAAGGCACTTGACTGACAATCAGAAGGTTGACACTTCTGGGCCCCTGAGCAAAGCCCTTAACCCTCAAATGCTGTAAAATATATATATATATATATATAAATGCTCAGCTAACTAAAAGAAATATAATGATGAGGAAAAATCTAATGGTTTGGCTGAAATGTTTAAGGCAGCAAATATTTCTTAGTCAAATTCTCTTTTGCTTTCTCTTGTACTGCTGGGAAAGTGACACTACACAGATCTGAGCAGGAACTTATATTGCACAAATGCAAAACGTGCATATGGCTACATTTCCACTTAAACGATTTTGTTTTTTTGTTTGTTTGTTTGTTTTAATGAAAGTTGCTTTAGTGCAAAAATGTTTGTTGATATAAGTAATGGGAATGGTAATTGTCAGTAAAATTCTAGCTTAAAACATTACAAGTTTATGTCAACAAACATTTAAGCAATTTTCATTAAAAAAATCACATTTATCATGCCACATCAACTCTTTGCATGCTGATTGGTTCTTCCTGAAACTGGCTCCACCCTAAGCACTGAACACTAATTATCATCCACACTTGTTCCCCATTCTAGACCTGATTGGGCCTCCTATAAATACTCTACTGTTTGTCATTGTAGCTTATGAGTTTGTGCCAATGTACTGTGCTGTGTCTTAGACTGGGGTGCCTGTTGGTTCCTGGACTTGTTTCCTCTTGGTGCTTTTATCTTGGTTTGGCTGCATTAAGCAGGTTTTGGGTGATGGCAAAGTATTTGCCTGTGATCTCTCTGCCTGCCCATGTGCTTGCTGTTGTTCCTTGTTACAATGCCAGGTTTCCAGTACAATATCCATTCAACTTCATACTGAATTGAAAGTTAGTGAGATGAAGGTGTGTTTTCTGATCATTTCTTTGCAGAGTTGATATAAAAATAAAGAAGATAATTCAAATGGAAGGTAGAGCTTTTCTCCAGCACTTTAGTGTATTATTTTACTTCTGACTTTTTTCCATTGCTGGCATTACAGTATGTCACAGTATGATGCTTGAAAAGACTTTCTCTAATACTGAATGCCAATGATGTGGGACATGAAGACTAAAAAAATCACAAACTTTAGGATGAGGGAACCTGTACAGTCAAAACCAAACCAAAATCTGACAAACTCCAAAGTTATTTTAATAAACTTTTTTTTGAGTCATTCAGGTTATTTCTGATTTGGAACTATTTAGGTGCATCTGAACAGTTAAGATAATTCTGTATCCATTGAAAGTTCATCCTGCTCTTGTTATAATCTCTCACGGTATCTTTAAAAACACCTGGGCCAGTTGCCCTGGCACACTACAGACTCTGTACTGTATTCTTTAACAAACTTCCAGTCTTTTTGGCTCCTACTAGTAAGTCATGCTGGTTGAAGTTTTGAAGTTATTCTTCATGACATACATGACTACTGTCTTCTGAGGTATTCCTGAATGTTTATGTTTGCTAAATTCATGAATGCATTCATGTCTCTTAATTTAACAGAGTTGATTTAATGTCTAATTCTTTGGGCGTATTTTTACATGATATGTTGCACTTATTCCAGTAGGTAGTGTGGTTTTATAAATCCAGTATTATCCTAAAACCATTAGAAGTTCATTTTTGAGGTAATCAAGCCTGAGAGAGACATGAGGCAGATTAACCATGAAATTACTAAACATAATTGGAACCTTGTTTAGAATGGTGTTTAACTAAAAAATATGAGGTGTCAGGTTTCAGGTGTCACAGACTTTTAAGAGCAGAGTTTGACTACCATGACCAGGTAGTTCAAATTGCGTCTCCACTGATTCTCCAAGCAGGCTCCCAGTCCATATAATCACCCTTTTGAAAGAACCATTCTCAGTCCACAGCCCTAAACCTTTCAGAAAAATCAGCTCAACTGTGAGCTGAGCTGAAGAGAGGAGTCCACAAGTGAGTAGCATGGTGGCTTGGAGACATTCTGCATAGAAGGATGGTTTTATAACCCTTACTGTGTTCTCCCACCTCCCCGGATATTTTGGCAAAGACTATACACTACTGTGTTGGCAAAGGTAGGGTATATAATTCAATGGTGCGAAAACCTTTTTTTCTTTTAGCTTTTATAATTTTCTATTCATACGAAAACGGTAATAAACATTTAATACTTTCAGTGAATTCAGAGAGCCATTACTTCTATATATCTGAGATGAACAAAAACAAATAAACACCAATAAATCTGAGTGAAGGGAAACTGGCACTGTTTCTACTTCTCTTCATGAAGATTTCTTCCCTTGAGAGAGTATTAAATGAATGCCACATTTCCAGTGGCTAATGCTGAGTGCTAGCTCTTTATAGTGCCAATCCTCCCCAGGAGACATCATACACACGAGTGGGTGAATAAGTGTGTGTGTGTGTGTGTGTGTGAGAGAGAGAGAGAGAGAGAGAGTGGGGGGGGGGGGGAGAGCAGTGAGGGCCTATAATGTAGAAATAATCTAAATGGAGACATCT
>JAOYMR010000009.1:8769384-8781327 GCA_025802075.1 Tenebrosternarchus preto | reverse complement strand
CCCCCCTCCCCTCCTCTCCCCTCCTATGGCGAGAGAGAAAAAGGCACAGCTGAGCACTGGCTTCCCACTGAATTAATTAAGGCATTGGGTGGCGGAGACATCCAGGACGCAGGCGAACGGAAGGACCTCTAGCCGTGGGATTCCTATTCAATAACCGTTATTGCCGACGTATGGTCCTCTCTGCGGCACCGTTCATTATTCCGGGGGGAAATTGCCGGATCCTCTCCGTGTACTCAGGCTTTTGTGTGTGGATGCCCGCTGTCTCCTCTTCCCCTGCCTCATTTCTGTACTTTTGTCTAAATCTGACATAGGAGTGATTTTGTAAACTTATGGAGGGTTGTGTTTGGATATTGTGAGTGAGTGTGTGTGTGTGTGTGTGTGTGTGTGTGTGTGTGGGTGATTGCAGAAGTGCTTAGCTTGTATCCTGTCTAAAATGTTGTATTACCTTGGTAGTTCTGCGCATCACTGGAGAACACTTCCTTGTTTTCTGCTTATTTGTTGCCCCTTTGAACATTTTACTGTTGCTCTCTTCTTGTCCCCCAAGCACAAATACTTTCAGTTAGGACTTTTATTACCTACATAATAAAATTCAACATATTATATAACATAAATACCTTAGCACAGATCCCAAATGAAGAATTGTGATTCTCCTTGTTTTTCTGGGAGAGTGTTTTTCCTCTGCAAAGTAATCCACCTATGGCTGTCACACGCGTACTAAACCTGATCAGATAGCTGTGAATAAATAGTAGAAATAGCCGGTGCGAGAAGCCTGGCGTGGACGTCCAGCAGGGATTAGGAAGCACACCTGAAGGAGACATCCAGCTCTGCGTCGTGCTCTGAAGGTCTACGTTTGCCAGTCTCCACCTCATCCGTGAGGTCTCTGGGCTGGTTTTATCATCTGAGTTTTAAAATCATTAGCTCCTTGTGAAAACAAAACGCTTTCGAGTCCAAATTACAAGAGAGTACGGCGTTGTTTCGTAGACCATGGCAACAGCATTGGATATACGTTCAATTTTTTTAAAAAATTATTATTAATTTTTCTTATGTATTATTGTGACTTATTGCTCTGCCATGAAGTGTCCCTCAGCAGTAGTTTGCTGCTCTTTCTCCTGAATGTGGATGATGTTTTGAGCCGTTTGTGTAGTAGAGTGCCCATCAGTCCTTGAGAGCAGCATCCTTCATTTTGTGTTTTTAGAGTATCTACATAACTAATAAAGACTGCTGCCTTGTTGTGCACCATTTACAATTTTTCTTGACCCGCAGCATGAGGCAAGAACACCAGGCGTGAACGGCGAAATTATTAGGGGTGAGAATTCTGATGACATCCATCTCAACAGTAGGATTTCTCGAGTATTGCCCATTATCTCCTGAATGAGAAAAGGCTGGGTAGGAGTGTAGGGAGCGTGGGGGAGGAGCCGGCGGAGCCTCCGCTCTGCTTTTCGGTGACTTAATGGTGTAAAAAGGAGGGAGGGAAAGGAAAGTAAAACAACAGCACAGTAGCTCGAAGCTAAGGAACGCTTTTCTAATCAGCTTAATGCAGCGGCTCAGATAGTGGAGCTCAGAAGAGGTCTATTTGGGTAACCCTAATTAACTCCTCTTACCATCTACAGTAATAATGTGAGTGATCACTGCAGTAATGACATGGCTGGGAGGAGTGCAGAAAAAAAGTGTGATGAAATGTGCCAGTGAGCATCGCTGTTCAGCGTCTCGTATTTGTCTTAGCAGAGATGTGCTGTTAAAATCGACAGCCATCTGAACGTGGGATCTGGCGCCCTAGACCTGCCACGCAGACTGCGGTCCTGCAGCGTGACAATTGTCAGCCGGTGCGGCGGCGACCCACCCTCCACTGAGCACGCTCAGTGCCTCCTCATGACAAGTTTTCTCCCACGTCGGCAAGCTCGGGTTCCCGGGTTCCGCCGCACGCCGAAGGATCTTTGCAGCGTCTGGTGGCTGGCCCACGTAAGCGCCCCGCCCACACGGGCTCCCAACGAGCTGTCCGCATGCTGCTCGTCTTTCCCGAGTGCTCCTGTCGAGGAAAAACAAAAACAAAACCAAACCAAACCAAAATAATAAAATAAATAAACCGCGAAGATCACAGGCCTAAGCCTGCGCTACGGACGATTCAGAGCGCGTGTTGTTTTTTTTCCGTTCCGTAAGTGCCTAAGACCTAATTGCCGTACGCTTACACAAGATGAAAGTTTCACTGCACGAGTGTAACAGTCGAATCTACGGCGCTTATGAGACAAGAATAAAGGGAGTCCAGAGGGAGAAGGGAGATCAGAAACACTGCGAGATGCATGTCAGGACAAACAGTCCACAGGTAATTACAGGAAACCTTTGTTGTTGTGTGCACATCTCGTTTGTGCTGTAGGAGTTTGGAGGTAGGGGACCTTGTGCTGTGTGATGGTGTGATCTTGAGGAAGCACCTGAAAACCTGGAGATTACAGTGCATATCGGAGAGATTAGCAGGCAGTTTTGGTTAATAAGGCATTACGCATTACTCTGGGACCTATTTTTGTATGGCTTAGTGTTTTCTTCACCAGCGCCTCATCCTGACATATATAGTGGTGGAGCCAGAGCGAGAGAGTGTGTGGGGGAGCCCACTGTGAGGGAGCGCGCCCTGCCTCCAGCTCGTTTTTGTAAACAATGGGCACATTCACGCGCATTTGGGGTTGGGGGGGGTGGGCTTAGCTAGTGTTCAGGAGCAGCTCTCTGAGGGAGCCAATCAATGGGGCTTTTTATTAGCAAAGCCGGGTGCACGCCAGGCCTCTGCCCCTCCAGTATCCAACGGCTCGGGAATCCACAGGCCGGGGAATCCGGGCCGAACCGTGTGAAGATGACCTTGACGGTCACGAATTTGCCCACAAATAAACTCCCTGCCCACTGCCAGCAGGCCTTGGTCTGTGGCTCTCACAATGCAGCACACAGTGCAAACGAGTAAGGCCACACTCTGAGGACAGGGTCTGATTAAGGGTCTGATTAAACACGCACACAAACACACAGACTCCATATTCTCTACACATTTAATGCTGAACTCCAAACATAATTTTATTTGCTCTCTTAGTGGAAAGAATTCACTTTGATTTGCCACAGCTTTTCAGATCTCAAATAAATGTTTGAATCAATTTTAATCCTGTCCTATTCCCAAGATGAAGGCAGTGATTGAATTCTGGCTATCAATTTCAGTGACTTGACAATGCAGTAGCAATCGTGAAGGTTGAGAAACTAAATTGCTCCACACAGAAATAAAGACCAGTAGTCATGTTTTACAGTGAAAGGCCTTCCTCCCACTTACATTTTTACACCTTTCATTACAGTTGGACAGAAAACTTTTAGTTTACATAAACCGCACCATATTTATACTTTGAGCATTCTCTGTTAATGCGTTAATATTACACTCAAATATTTTGCTCATAATGAGTCTTGCACTCAAATGAGTGCCATGTTAACATTCTAAGGGTGATGATGTGTGTCGTTTTACTGCACTTTTATTTTCCTGCATCCTGCTTGAAAATATGCTGATGTATAAAGGTAAAGTTGTAACTTCATGCTTGTTAAATAAGAGAACGGTACAATGAAAATGACAGAATTTTCCACAAACTCTTATATGAGCTCAGTGATGTAGAACGAAGTGACAGTAACAGAAACGAGGGCAGGCAACTTAAAAACAGGCTTTTCTTTAAAGCAGTTCTGTGGCTATGGATGAATTCAGCTTAATTTGAAAATTTGAATAGTTCCCTGTGACATTCCTCTATTGTCTTAGTTTCAGAAAATTTCACATCTTTAAACAAACAGCTGGGTGTAAATGAATGCCTTGTACAGGTAATAATATTTATTCTGTAGTTTAATTGTGTATGTAAAATAAGAACTTTTATTACATTATTGGCTAAACAGAGTTGACTCAGAACTCTGTACACTAAAAATTAATTAACGGTTACTTGTCAGTCAGCTAAAAGCTACAAGACACAGCAGTGACGGTAAAAAGTACTGATGATCCCACGTCCTGTCAGAAGCGATGGTGCGCTCCTTTCTGCTTAATTATTGCCAGTAGGGTGGTGATAAATCTTAGCTGCTCATCTATGGCTCGTGCGCTCAGGTGGGGTGGGGCTGGATCGGCTCTTCTTACCACTGCGCTGCTGAAGTGTTGCAATTATCACAGCCCTTTTTTTCACTCGCATGTATCCTTCAGAATGTCTGAATCCGAAGTGAAGATCGTCTGACTTCTGACGTGATGCTGGATGGGACGTGTCTTTTCTACCACACGTCACAAAGCTCAGGGAGGGATGGCTGGTTCGATCGCACTGGCGATGTGAGTCAGGGAGGGATGGCTGGTTCGATCGCACTGGCGATGTGAGTCAGGGCCATATCAAAACCCCATTTCATGGGAACTGATGGTAATTCTTGCGTTGAAATGCTTTTCGACCAAAAACAGCTTTGACAGTCGAACATCTTGCTGCTGCTTCGCTTTGTGCAAGAAAGGAGGGACACTATATATTTAGGATGTAAAGACAGTCTAGAAACGGTCTGTTCCTATATTTAGGATGCAGAGGCAGTCTAGAAATGGTCTGTTTATCTACCTCATTCCCTGCATCTGGCACTGAGTGAAATGACAGATCCTGGTAATGAAATGCTTCTGTTACTGGTCTATAATCTTTGTTATTCAAGACAACATCCCTGCTTGTACAGTCCAAATGCACATTCACTTCTTTAATTCATACAGATTATTCAGCATTCATTAATTTGATGTTTATTTATCTTCTTATGTTTACTATGTTCAGATCTATCTATAATCTCTGTAAAATATATTTGTGCAAGCAAAGTGATAATAATAACTCCTCAGCCTTCCAGTGGGTGATGTCTTTTTCACACTTGGGTCTTTCTGGGAGTCTGAGTGCCACGCAGTATTTTTGCTGTTCGTGGGATTGCGCTGTTCTGAGATCAGTTGAAGCTACTTTATCAGATTATGAGTCATAGTGCTAAGTGACCCTGTCACCGCTGGGACAGGCTTGCTGTTAACTGTCCATATTCTCCTTGTTTCTCCTTTCAGTACCTTGCATTTTTTCAGTTTTTCATATACCTCTGTTTGGAAGTTTCCATCATTTTGTACTGCCATATCTATTGCCCCTGCTGTTTTATGTATCTTATGTACTATCACAATGTTTGGTTTGCTTCTCATGTGCTTATCTGTCTGGATCTGGTGGTCTCTGCCATGGCGTCTTCCATATGTCTTCGTGTGTGTGTGTGTGTGTATGTAAGAATGTGTGTGTGTGTGTATGTAAGAATATATGTGTGTGTGTGTAAGAATATATATGTGTGTGTGTGTGTGTGTGTATGTAAGAATATATATGCGTGTGTGTGTGTGTGTGTATGTAGTAAGAGATGTAGAGATATTCCAGATTTCCAGAGAAACCAGAAGTTTCAGAGACTATATACAGTACCAGTCAAAAGTTTGGACATACCTGCTCATTGCTTATTTTTAGTTTTTTTTTTTACATTAAAAAATATATATATATATATATATATAAACATATCAAACCAATGAAGTAACACGTGATTATGCTGTGATGGTCAATAATTGTTTATCTCAATAATTGTTATCTAACCCTATGAATTTAGATTCTTCAAAAGTAGCTGTTCCTCCTTTACTGTCCTCCGCAGCTCTTCACTAGTGGTGTCCTCCAGCTGCATGACAGCCGTCTATGATACTTTTCCATCAGAATTGAAAAAAATCTCATATGTGCAGTACGTGTGTGTGTTTTGAAAATCAGTTCATATATAGTCTAAATACCTTTTTATATTTGTCGTAGAATCAAATTTAAGCATAAAATGTTAATATTTAACATTTTTTGTTAATATTAAAAACATACATTCAGTCAAGTGTGAACAAACCAAACTTTTGATAGGTAATATATCCTCCACCCCTTCCTCCCCACACACACATAAATAGTAATCTAATCTATAATTTATAACTGCATAATCTAATCTAATGTATTCTAATCTATAACTACATATATATTCAGCCATTGACGTTTTAACAGCTTCAATACTTTGGTCAGTCACCTTTAAAAACACCATTTCTATGCAAGACTTCTTTACAAGCATTCAACTGGGTCACGCTGCAGTGCGACAGGTCAAACTGAACCATCATGCAGGCTAATTTTATAATCATTTATTTAGGAAACCAGGACCTCATGTGAGGCAAGTCAGAATGTGATGTGTAAGGATATTGTATGTTCAGCTTTCTGTCTGCTGCACTCCCATCTCTCTCTCTCTTTCTCGTTCTCTCCCTCTCTCTCTCGTTCTCTCTTTCTGTCTCTGATGGTCTCTGTCTTTGCTCTTGTGCATCTTTGATGCTCAGATGACAGTTGCAGATTAATTACCAGCCTACCCGCCAGCAGGTATTTAAAAATTAATCCACAGAACATTCTGCAGGGATGACAAATTGTTAAATATTGCAATATTTGAAGAGGAGTCTCTCCTTGAGCTTCACGTGCTGTTTGGTGAAAACAAGCTTCTGGAATCCCATCCAACCTCGTACTTTACAGCTATGGGGCACCAAGCATGTAACATTTAGCAAAATTAAAATGAAATAATAAATATGAACATTTATAAATGTTAAAATCTGAATTTAGCAATATTACCACATTACGGATGTAAATTCACAGTAACAGCAGTAATGAATGGTTAATGTTAGATCTAGTGGAGAGCCTAACAGTCAACGTATTTCTCCTAATTTGTTAGAAAATGTAGTGAAATCACTCCCATTCAACTATCATTCTCAAGAATGTCTTGGAATAACTATTTTTACATATAGTTTTCCTCACAATTCCTCGAAATTGAAGATTAGGATGAATGGACACTTACTACACAAATAAGTGTTAGCAAGAGAAAACAGGTGTGTGGAGGAGCATCTCTGGTGAGTTGCTCCAGCTGTTCATTTATCTGTAAAAAAAACCCCACACACACCAACATTTTTCTGCTTAATCTGTCTCTATTTATGTGTGCCGTAAAACATTTATAAAGGAAACTTAAGAGCAGATGTTGGGACAAGGTTTGTGATTGTTGATGTGTTTGTCTGTAGTAATCGAACGTATGCTCCAGATGTGGTAGATAAAGATTGTCTTTAAAAATGCTGAATGTTCTGTAACTAGAAGGCAGAAGCTAGAAGCTGGGAAGAGTTTATTAATGGGGCATTACTGTTCTACTTTATAGCCATAAATACCAGCCATAAAAAATGACCACTAAATAAATTTTGCCTAATCACAGTGAGAGCTCTAATTACTTTAACCTGTTCTATTAAATGTATCATTGTGATGTCAACAGTCATCCAATCAGTGATCTTAAACTGAACTGACAGGTAAACAAGTGTGTTACATCACAGCTGTGATTTAGTAATAGGAACAGACTAATAGCACAAGACCTTAAGGGTTCGACTGCATTTTTACAATCATTTAATACAACAAAAAATTTGCAAAATGTCATCAATCTTTCAACCATTCAAAGATTAGTTAAAGCTGAAAAGATGCAGCTTTGGCCAAACTCAGCATGTTAAAATGTTTCATTTTAGTTTGATGTTAAAATGTTTCATTTTAGTTTGATGTTACATGGGAATATGTAAATATATAAATTTTTTTGGATGTGTCTTACATGATGCATCTGGCAGAGAAGTAAACAATCAAACACACATATGCACACACACATGCACATACAGCCACACATATGCACACACATACACACAACCCAAATGCACATGAATACACACCATTAAAATAATAAGAAAGCATTATGGCTTTTCTTGTAAACACTCTTTCTACCTCATATGTGTATACTACATCAAGTGCCTGCAAACACTGACACTGAAGCTGAGTCCACAGGTAGTGGTGGCCTACACTTTTTAGGAACTACCGTGCTAGGAGTGGCAAGACTTTGATGAAGCAAACCCCCTCCGACTGTATAAGCGCAGAGTTTGAGGTTTCGAGATTTGTTGTAAAGAAGTGCATTGTAGCAATGGAACATTAATAAAGCTGATGGTGGCTACAGTGCAAAAACTCACAAGGCCCACATCTTCACCCGTGAGGCCCAACTGTTAGCCCCCATAAGAAATGCTGAACAGAAACGTGATGAAATCTTGAGCCCATCCAAAACAGTTTCTGTTTCAAAAGGGAACATGGCAACATCAAAAGCATCAAGAGGCAGAGAGACACTGCAATTAGGGGCAAATGTATGCAATTTGATAATTTACGATTCCCATTGAGACGGTGATAAAATAAGCCTTCTGAGCTCTCCAGTTCTTCTTCATTTATGCATGAAAGGAGCACTTGAATAATGTGGAAGAGCTTTGGTTGTATGTGTGTGTGTGTGTCTCAGGGGTTGGTTCCAAGAGTGGACATGTTACAAGTAAGACAGCTCCAACTCCTGCTTAGATACTGGTGGTAATGTAGAAATTCCCTGTACAATGGATGGAAATCAGTGGTCATAAAATATATATATATACATATTATAGACATGATTTTGGACTGCAAACAGCATGCAGGATCTCAGCCAAATAGGCCAAGAAGAATTTTGCAGGTCTGTCTTTTGAGAGTCCACACTCCCAGTCTCTATCTATCTCAGGTCAATAACTGACTGACTGCAGCATGAGTAGATTTATATCTAACCAATATGTTTATTTAAAACTGACCTTTTTAAAGTAGAGTGGAGCAAAAAGGAAAGAAAAACATATCTTTTTAAACATTCTATGATTTCCTCCTTTATGTCTGTAAACTCTAAACACCCCCACCCCACAGCACGCACACACACGCACACACACACACACACACACACACAAAGTCTTGTTAAGTATCCTTCTAGGGACCTTCCACTAACGCAATAATTACAGTAGCTAATTAAAGCTATATCTACACCTAACACTAACCTTAACTTTACCCTCAGTGACCACAAGTAAATGAAAGTTTGAAAACAATTTTGTTTAACAATTGTTTTTACTTGTGGGGACCACAAGATGCTCCCTGCCAGGTCAAAAATGTCAAATGTTCCTATCCTTCTGGGGACATTTGGTTCCCATGGAGACATATAAACACGTACAGACACACACACACACAACACATTCTCCATCTGAAATAGGTGGATAGTCACATTCAATCCACATCACAATCACTCCTGCTGGCTATGCATTCAGCACACATCGCAGCACTACAGTTGGGTACAGCCTTGGATTCAGGAAGACTGGGTTACTTGGTCCTACAGCACCAGCTGAGTGAGCTAAGCCCTTCCCTTTGGCCAAGCTGAGTAAATAATTACCCAGGAGTTGCCCCAAACCGACAGACCGTGTGCCATGTAGCGAGTGCAGCCGCTTAATGCTGTCTGACCATCAGGGTTTCTCTATCCAGTCTGATCCCACAACCACCCTGCTTTCAGACTAACAGCTGGAAACAACACAGCCTAGCATGGTTAACAATGTCTTTCTCACCACAACCCTTTCATATATCTAATACCGGGACGCACTAGTGATCAGCGAGTATTGATATAGATGTGAATAGATGCGACAAGATCCCGCACAGAAGTGATTAGCACATTGCAGTTTACCAGCCAATTAGCGAGGACCATCCACACATCATGTTCTTAGCACAGGAGCAGCACATCATTAGTGGCTGTGTTAGCTCTCTGCCAGCGTAGTTTAACGTGCTACATATAATAGCAATGCTATCATTTAAACACACCTCTTGGGATAAAGTGGGAGATAATGCTTTGGCATGCCTTGGTTGTGTTGCTCTTTAAACCACATCGCACAACAATGTGCCTCAGAGAGAGAACGTCAGGCGTTCCTCTGAAGAGTGTTTCATTCCAGATGACGGTGTTTGTGCCCCATGGTGTCATGGGAGCCAACCGCCATTATGGGTTAGGAAAGGCAGCTGGGCGTGTTTTACGTGGTTTTCATCCTTCAAATCGAGCTTCGACATGCAAGATGGTGGAACAGGTTGGAGGAGAACTACAAATCACACATCAGGTGGGTTAGGCTTTCCACACTGGTGGTATTAATGAGGTAAATGCTTTACTGCTATTAAAATACAGCTTCACCAGTCTCTAGTCTATTGTTATAAAAAATATTAATTCAAAGTAATGGAAATCAGTCAGTATACAGTTGGACAACAGATGTCTGCTTGATGTGCATCTCACAATGAAACACAAACAACAACAATAACAACAATAACAATAATAACAACAGAATAATTTTTTATATAATTAGTATTGTTGTTTTTGTTATTGTTATAACTGCTCAGACAAGACTGATCAGAAATAATTGAACTAAATCTTCATACTTTAGATTCTGAGGTCATCTGTCCATGTCCTTCAGGGTTATTGGCTTTGTTTCTGTCTTTGTCAGAAAAACACCGAACAAATAGTTTCTCCATGTCTTCCTCCTCTGACACATTTTATTGTACTGAATGAGCTCAAATATGTAATGCGTGAGCCCCGCAGGGTTGTAGAAAGCCGACAGGACTCACTGACGTGATCAAAAACGAAACCACTTTATTACTTCGAACGTACACGGACATCGACAGCTACACCAACATCAAAGACCGACAAAGACTCAGTGACATGCACACGCTCATATACACACACCCTTAACGAGACTCAGGTGAAACGAATAACAATAACGAACGTACACCAACAAGCATCCACGAACATCGACGAACATTCACGAAACCAACACAGACGCACGCTCATTCATACGACACGACAACAGCACACACCTCCACACAGACACACCCACACAGAGACAAGACGGGGATGGCGGCCAGGGCGGATACCGTGACACATTGAACATAATTCTTATATTCTTCATCCAAAATCAATTCTTTTAGCTGTTCAAATGAAGCAGCATTGCTGGCTGCACACCATTTTTTGAATAGTACAGTTTTCTCACAGGCAAACTCAG
Source organism: Tenebrosternarchus preto (assembly GCA_025802075.1). NCBI lineage: Eukaryota > Metazoa > Chordata > Actinopteri > Gymnotiformes > Apteronotidae > Tenebrosternarchus > Tenebrosternarchus preto. Next base: position 8,770,388 of record JAOYMR010000009.1, on the reverse strand, counting down.
TATACGTCTGGTTGTTTTTTTTAAACAAAAAAAATTATGCCTATAGGCCTTCGGTGTGAGCTTGTAAGCATGGAGGACAGTGGCTTTCACAACCGCATAATCCATACTTTGCTCCAAGGTTAGAGAAGAACACACCTCCTGGACTTTTCCCTGCCAGTTTATATTACAACAACAGCAAGCAGAGTTCTTTCGGCCACCGTAACATTGTTGCGATGCGCTCAAAGACAAGGAAGTATACAGCAACTTCATTCTCCCTAAAAGCAGGCTCAAATCCAATTTGCTGGCTAGCATCATAACTGTTGCTAACTGGGATGAACTGGGCTGGGACTGAGGACCCTTGAGGAGAACGCGGTGTAGGCACCGGTGTAACTTCCTGTGCTGGGCTAGCAGGCCTTGGCGAGATGAGGTTTCGAGGAACAGACAGTAACTCTGCTTCATGCTCCTTCCTTTTAATTTTCAGCTCTAGCTCGCACATCTGAACAGCTACTACAGGATCCACCACTGGACTTAGTCACTCCGGGATCTGTGCGAAACTCGACCACCGAGCTGTTGACGGCCTCCGCCATTGGCGTGCATGGGGACAGACTTACCGCAACACCCTTGTTCCAGGCAAGATCCCATCTCTAACAAGGCAAACCTCCAGCACCATCTTGATTGCCCTCTTCGGAGCAGATGAGGCACCTCAACTTCAAAGAAGTCAGCCACTTTTAACAAGTCCACCTTTCGACATTTGTCAAAGTGCTCAATCGTCGGGCAAATATAAACTCTGTTAGCTCAAAACTGATTGTGATGCAATTCAATAAATACCACTAGGTACAAAATGGGCACTGATGTATTTTGCTTCAGGAGCGACCCCAGCCAAAACAACAAACAAAACTCACATTGATGAAAGAACACACATTAATAACTGTCACGTCTCAGCGGACGCCCAGCACGCAGGCCACGCCCACCGCGCGTCGCCTGCCCCGGTCCCAATCACCAGCTTATTGATTACACCTGGTGCT
>JAOYMR010000009.1:8754742-8769284 GCA_025802075.1 Tenebrosternarchus preto | reverse complement strand
CATACGACACGACAACAGTACACACCTCCACACAGACACACCCACACAGAGACAAGACGGGGAAGGCGGCCAGGGCGAACACCGTGACAAAATACAAATAAATGCATGCATGTGTTTATTTGTATTTATATATATTATATATATTTGTATTTATTGTATTCAATGATTTAAAAAAAAAAAAAACTTGATAAATTCTGAACTCACATTTGTTTTTGGGTCTTTCACAATGGGATCGTGTGTTGTGGAACACGCCCCGACCTGAGTTGAATGACTCCCCTATTATACATTACGGAGATATTGTCGACAGCTCTGCTGGAACCTGTCTGATCCTTGGCGGTAAACTTGTCCTTCAGACCCCTTTGGCAATGGTTTCTTGGTTGCTTTTCCTATGATTAAAGTGCCTGTCATTCCCATTGCAGCACCAGACCAGAGAGAGCAAACCTCTAGCGGTACTTGAGCATTACGAAGTCCGAAGTGTATTCAGAGAACACAGGATGGCATATATTCAGGAAACTAGAAGTGACTCACCTCCTCGCATGAAACAGCAACAACAACACATTTTGCCACAGGAAAAGCTTTTAAGAGAACATTGAGGGCCATCGCCAATGTGAGATGATCCTGAGAAAAGCTGATTTAAAAGTCAGGCATTCTCGTAAGAAGCCGGAGGTGAATTGCTGCCATGCTGGGCCACCTTCCTCTGAATTCCCAGTGTTCAAAATGGCTTTCACGGCATCACCACAATCTGCTGGATCTGCTGTGAAAGCGCTGACATAAATGCGTTCATGGCTTTCCAAACGCCACCCGAGAGAAAGGAGAAAGCATGAAATACTTTGCTGTGCATTTGCCATGTTCACTGAATGGTGAAGTCATTTATGGTAAAATCTCTCAAAATGAGGCCTTTTCCCTGTTTTTTTTTTTTTTTTTCCGCTTCATCTCCCACAATGAATTGTGAGTTCACAGTCATTGTTATTTAGCCATCTTTCACTACATGAGCTAACTAAATGAGCTAATGTGTTACTGACAGCTTTTGTGCTTGCTTTTGAAGGAGGCTTTGTAGTGTGTCACCGGGTTCATTTCCATTTGAGGGAGTGGGATGAGACATGTTCAGTGTCAATTTGTTTATGTCTCAATAAAAACTATACTGTGGCAGTAACACAAGGTGAACAGTACTTGTCTGCGGGTGAATTTGAGATGGTCACTACTGACAAAACTGGAAACACAACTTTCATATATCAGATAATATAAAATGAACCTTTTCTATAAAATTGCTTTGTAGCAGTGTCTACTATAGTCTAATATAGTATAGACCTGACTGACCATTTGGCCATAAAACACCACTAACATCATTTTATATCTTTAACACAGAACTCTGAATCACATTTGTTTGCCAGATGGACCATTTGAACATTCATGAATTTGTGGTGGACCATTGAACATTCATGAATTCACTTGACACACTTATGTTGGATGAGTGCTAGTTTACACACTATGGAAATACAGTATAATTAGCTGAGAGCATTCCTCTAATTATAAATTCTTTCCCAACCCATTATAATTCTAAAGATCTCCTGGAGTTTAGTTCTAACCCTTGGCTAACAAATACAACCCAACAAAGTCTTCAAGAGTATATATAGGTTTATAGATATAGATTCAGTTGTATTGACTGAAACTCTGTTGGGAGGTAAATCTTCAATAATACCCTCTAAGAGCACCCTAAGAGCACAACTGGTGGGACTGTAAATAAACATCTGTAGCATTTTAATGGATGAAACCGGTGGGAGTGTCTAAATAAACATCTGTAGCATTTTATACATGGAAGCGCAGGGTTCCTGCCATTTTGTCATTGAGGAAATTAAAATTTAACAGGTTTTCAATGTTTCTATTATATCCATTTGAGAATACTGGCCTCTGAGGTCTTCCATAATTTCAGAATATCCATTTTCAGAATTCTGTGTGTGACTGCAGAAATAAGTCTTAGTCTTAGTGAATGGCTTCAAGTTCTTCAGCAGCAATGACTTGCACCATATGTCGGCCATTCAAGAACAGCATTTTTTTCTTTTTAAACAATTCTGTTATTCATGCTGTTTTTGGGTCAATGTTTTGTTGCATCACTTGACTTCTATTGGGCTTCAGGTAATGGACCTGTTATTCTGACCTTCTGATGTCAAATGTTTTGGTGCAATTTTGAAGCTTTTGTTGCCTCTGTGGCATAAGACTTTTCAGACTTGGACTATAAACCTTGGCCCAAAATATGACACTTCCAACACCGTGCTCTGCGTTTGCCACTGATTTGCTGTAGGTTGCATAGAAACTGAATGAAAATGGTCTTCTCGGAAAAGTATGCAGGGCTCTGATTACTACATATAAAATCTTATGCTTCTGATCTGCTTTCAAGTTTTGTTTGTAATCAAACTGAACAATTTATTGCAACAGCATGTATTACTCAAATGAAGCTGTTTAGTTATTAAATGTAGATAAGTATTGGTGTAGATGGGTTATTAAGGATGAAGTCCATGTTACAACATTTTTATTAAAACGTATAATGATGTATAATAATTCAAATCTGGCTCAACGATGTACACAAAATCTGGTTTAATATGGAAAGTGTTTTAAACAGAATATCTAACCATTCCTGCGTGGGTATTCAAGAGAAAGCTGATGTCTGCTATCTCTTGGTGCATCTTACACATGTGAGTAGTACAATTAATATCTGTTTTTTATTATGTCAGAACAACAAAAAGCCTTCATGGCCTTCAACAGTATCTGAATATTTAAGTCAGGCATGCAACAAACAGCACAGCTAATGCTAAGATTCGTTTCATATCATTCAAGTGATATGAAATAATTACATAGTATGTCATTTAGGTTTAATTAACAATTGGTCAAAATACCATTTGATAATGTATTTGTTGAATATACAGTATTACATTGACAAAGAACAGGATAGCAGGTGAGAAGTTTAGTGCAAGAGAACCGAGGAGAATCATTTTATCTGTTTTTAAACGATACTCAAAATGCCATTGATTAATGAAGTATCTATTTCAACAGAGCACAGGTACAAGTTTGTCATCGGTTCAGGCATTTGATCATCGTTAAGGTACTTATGTTTTATGTATTATGTAGTTCTGATTCAGTCCTGCCAACATTGAAAATAACTACAGAGAAATGGCAGATGAAACATCCAACACATTATAAACTTTCACTCAACTAAAAGGGGCTGTTGTGTTTGTGTGTGAGTGTGTGTGTCTGTGTGTGTATGTGTTGCCAACATTAAAAATAACTACAGAGAAATGGCAGATAAAACATCCAACACATTCTAAACTTTCACTCAACTAAAAGGGGATGTTTTGTGTGTGTGTGTGTGTATTGCTAGGACACTTAACACTGTGTTTAATCTCTTTTTCTCTATTCATATTCCCCATTGTGTGTAGTGCTCCTTCACTCTCCCAACCACTTTCAATGGAGATTGATGACAACAAAGCATTAATGTGCCCAGTTTAAAACTAATCACCGCCTGTCAATCCTCTGCTGGATCCTTCAGCCCCAGTAGCCTCAGGCCATAAATAACTCATTCTCTTTTCCTTTCTTTTTTTTTCCTCTTGGCCAATTTAATGTTCCTGCTGTTGCTTGTGTTGGGTCTACATTCACCAGTAAAGTGATACATTCTTCTTCTCTCTCTCTCTGTCTCTCTGATCATGGAGTAATCTTTACCTAGAGTGTTTCTCCAATCCCACAATAAACAGAAGCAGACAAATATGCTGGATTTTCTTCACGTTTCTCTATGGATACCAAACAGTTATCAGGTCCAATTGAGAAAAGAGATACCTGTCCATCTTACAGAGAGAATTGAGTAAATATCAAAATAATTTGCAGCCGTAATGCTGAAACAGTTTTGACTGGTAATGACATTTTATATGTGATACAGCAATGGCCAAGATATGGATCAACATCTAGAGAACTGTAAACATGCACTTTGAACCTCTATCTCAGCCCTTAATTGCTAAATGTAAACATGCTATTTGAAGTGCTGTAACGAACTGCTGAATGTGTTGTAGCCACTTGATGAATTTAATTTAAAGTGTCCTCAAGAATGAAACGTTGAAAGGGTGGCGGCCATTGAGGTATATTAGCAGTTAGTTAACATTGATGTCCAGTCCTGGAGTTCATCTCTACTGGGAAATAAACCAGAAATCCAAGTGTGTATGTTTCATAATACTTTCTAAACACCAGGAGGCTTCTTAGTAAGAGTAGCAGCAGACAGCACCTGTCCTACATTCCAAAGCAAATTAGTAAAAAAAAAAAACTATATCAAGGGGAGATAAGGGGAGATAATAGAGACCAAAAAAAAAATACAATATCAAGAAGTTTTTGCCCTTTAGATATTTCATTTACCATGTCAGATTTCCTCATATATTTTCTCTTTACAATGAACCAACTGATAACAAATGAAAGGCTCTAATATATTCATGTAATTTATTCATCATTTTCATCAAGGATTGGATAGCAGATAGAAGCATAACAGGGAACCAATATGAGGACAAAATTCAAAGCAAAAGTCTGCATTTCAGATGTCAAGTCAAGGAGCACGTGTGTATTGATAGGAATTTATTCTCCTCCAGGGTTATCGTGCGACAGCAAAGAACACGAGCGTAAACAAAACACAAAGATACAAGAGCAATAGCCGCAAAAAAACATATAGTGCCAGACCAACTAGTACAAAGCGCTGAGTAATGTGAGTGTACAAAAAATTTAACATAACATGCCACTTTAGTCAGTCAGTTCCTACGGCGCACGAGGACTCGTGAACAGATAAAGTCAAAAGTGCTGTATGTGTGAAAGAGGGACGGGGCGGCACTCGGTGAAGCTGAATGCTTCGTCCAGCTCTTCTCTGAATACATGAACCTGTGCTTCATGGTTTATGTCAGCTAATCTGTGCACTGAAACACAAATGAATGCAATTTTGGAAGGAAATAGCTTTGGCAATCAAAGTTCCAAGTTTCTCATTTTCACTCTTGTTCGCCGCCCATGAACCATGAACTCGGAACGGAGAAAGGAAATTGAAGTGTTTTAATGCAAGCTGCTGCTACAGCGGATGTTGCCACAGCTTGGGAAAATGTAATGATTATTTTAAAAGAATGTTTCATATCTAAGCACATCATACCTACCGCAAAGTCTGAATTCTTAAACCTCCAGCAGCTGCCCAGATCACACCAGAGCTCATCACAGGCGAACAGGGCTGAGTGCTGCCAGACAGCCTATCCAGAGAGAGAAGACGGGCTGCCAGAGCAGCCTGGGGGACGGGGAAGGGTCTGGAGGACATCCAGGAGCCGGTGCTATGTTTGACGGACTGCCCCTTCGGGAGCCGAGGGCAGGCACCCACGCCAGCTGAGCCCCCAAATGGCAGCGTCCAATGGGGCATGGAGCCGTTAACGCCAGCCAGCCGCCAGAGCTGCCCAGGCGCTCAGAATCAGGCCGGCAAGGCAGCTCGTCTTCCAGTGAGTATTTGTCCCTTTACTCCTATTGCCCTGGAACATACGATATCCCCTCGGATGTTTCTGTATGAATAATTTGTCTTTCAGGGTTTGGAGGTTTATACATTTAAACATGGTTTAGGCAATCATTCAGGGCCATTAAAACACAAATTAACATTGATTTGAAAAGCAAATACTGCTCTGCTTAATACCGCTTTGCCTCAGGGGAAAGATGTATTTATTAATTGGAAAGGCAACAAATGACACATAGTGCCCAAGAAGGGAGCCTTAGGTTCAGCACAGCCCCTCTGACCTCTCACCTTACGAGCTTGGTTAAATCATCTGACACACTCAAATGATTCCCACCAAACACAGTAGCAGTTACATACAAAACAAATACATTATTATAAACCTGAGGATTTTGCTGTTCTGTGGCACTACAGCACACATTTGGGAAATGACTAACAAAAGTTTATTATTAAAACTGCGACAATGATACTTCCATGGAAATTGGTACCCAGGGGATCTCTGTGTTCTTGTAGCAGCCTGCCAATAATAAATTATGAGCACTGGCTTTAAAAAAAAAAAAAAAAAAAAAAAAAAACGAAGGGGTGATTAGCATATCAAAGGACTTTTTTGCACCATTCAGGTTTCTCTGGAACACAAACAGGGAGCAGACAAGCTCAGGGCAACTATGCAATCCGGATCGAGTAGCTAGATAATGGTGGCAAGTGAAGAAAAGGAAAAAGAAAATTGTTTTTTTTCCCTCCTCTTCAGAATAACCCACAGCTCGTTGGGGTCTATTAACAGCTGCACCCATCTTGTGTTTCGTCTGTGCCGGCAGAGTAAGAGCATAGTAGAGAAGGGAAAATGGATACATTTTGTTGCTGCTCCAAACAGTACATGTGGCCACGAGGGAAGGAAAGAACGGAAAACTTTGAACTGGAAAAGTGAAGCCGAGGCAGATACAGTGGGAAGATACAGTGTGAGAGGGAGCGAGGGAGGGAGAGAGAGCGAGGAATCAAAATCGTGTGCTGATTCGTTGCGTAACCACCCTTACAACGGCCCAGGTGGGCACACTCTGTTCCAGTGGTGAGTGACACGTTGTTTTTAGTGGGGGCCACTTCGCAGTTTCCAGCTCTCCAACTTTCTGAAGGGAGAAGCCACAAACGGTGCGTGTGGATTGTCTCTGGTCAAGGTCAAGGTCCTGGTCAAGGTCAAGGTCAAGGACTCCGTCAGATGAGTCGTCAGCGATGCCTCTGGAAGTGGAGGCTAGCTTTGGGTTGCTTTGTTTTTATGACTCATTAGCACTGATATACTGCACTGTAAACCAACAAACCATTATCCTCACACCTCTGAGCCACTTGAGCACTCAGTGTTTAATAGTCTGCACGAAAAGCTTTAAGGGAAAAAAAAAAAAAAGAACAGTGAGTGAAGCAAATGGATGCAGTATATCAAAAAGCACGCATGGCACTGATGTGCACGCATTGCACTGGATATTTTGATAGCCGTGGACTCAGGACTTCCTTTTGCAAAAGGAACAGCCCCTTTTGGCTTTACTGTTTGACTTTACTGAAATGGAGGGTATTGGCACTCCAATCTAAAAAGAATAGATACAAGGGAAACAATGAAACCCACTGGGCATTTCCAACCCTGCCAGTGACACTCAAATTCATACCGTTCACCCAAGGTGCCGAGCGGCGGATTATTAAAGGTCATCAAGCTGCCAGGATCTGTCATCACTGTCAGCACTTCTTTGCGTCTCCTCCGCACCAAGGTCACTCAGGCTCCGATCCCTTGTCGCCTCCTGCCAGCTCTCTCCTCGCGGGCAGACGGCAACCACCTTCGAACGATCAGACGCCGATCGATCCTCGCCGGCAGGTCCCTGGGTCCCCACCTTTCTTTGTTCTGCATGTGCACCAATCCCCTCCCCCACCACCACTCCCCACTGAAGACAAGGAGCAGATCAAAGCACAGTGGATAGGAGAGGAATCCATACCATGTGACTCCTGAACTGTGACTCCTGGACTGTGCCTCCGCATTGCAGCAGACTCCTCTCTGCCTCCACCTGCATTAACAAGCTCGGAAACCTTTAGGAATGTGAAAGTGGTGCTTGTTAACGCACCCATGCATGAATTTGGTGCTGATTTGTTTGGGGAAATGAGGTCTCGTAGTGCCATCAAAATTCATGCTGATGGTTTGATTCAGTGTGAGGATCTGATTTGTGGTTATATTTCAGAAATAAAGCTGATTTAATTAAAGATTTTCTCAGAGTATAACTGTACCTGCTAAAATGCTAAAGTATTGAAAATGCCTAATTCAGAGAAATGTTTGACCTTTTCGTGAGTGAGTTCTTCCATGTATAGAGATCTACGAGCTATTACTGGCTCAAGTTTTGCATTTAAATCGGAGAGCCCTTGAATAAACTGAGTTTGTACTACTATATATTATACTGAATACACAGAATTTTATCTTTTGTTTTGTATTTAAACACATCCTTAACATTATGAGTTATTATGATGGCAAAAAGGACAAATCCAACAATTAATATGGAATTATTAATAATGTAGATAAAAGTAATGGTTTTAGACAGGCTGATATTTAGCACCATGAAAACAGTGTCATTGCACTGCACACATTAGATCAGTAGTCATGGAAATGGAGAAAAGATATGAAATTTGTCAAGAGCTCTAAATGCCCTTTCTAAAGTAGAACAGAGAGCTACAGACCAAATTACAAACTTGGCAAGGTAGACCACTGTTCTCTGCCAAGAGCCCTTACTAAGGTAAAGTAGCAGGAACAGTGGTGCATCTCACTGTAAAGATCTCCCAACTTTCTGTTAATGCAGTCCTGTCCTTTAACCCACACCACATGCCTCCCAGACATCGTCTTCCGATGCCTTTCAGGTTGTGTTGAATGTCTGCATTGTTTTCTAAACTGAGATGAATGAGATCCGAGTTCGTATGACAGCTGTTGGCTCCCAGAGCCTGCCGACGATGTTGGGAAGCTCAGCATGGATTTCAGATTGGTATCCAACGCAGAGAGAGCGAAGGTGGGTTAGCGGCGTTTCGCAGCAGAGCAGGATTAAATCCGGTTTTGGAGAGGCGCAGTACTCTGGCAGAGCTCTAATCCCATTGAAATGCAGTATGGGAAATACAGCTCAACTCCCAGCGGCCTGTAGGGGCAGGGTGGTTATGGAGAACACAAGCATGTCCAAGACCTATCTTTAGCAGGAGGTTGCACATGCTGTGTAATCACCCGTGTTGGCCATTTATTTATCAAATAATATGTCCACACCAAAACTACACCTTAAAAAGTGTGCTTGGATGTAAACAACATCGTCTGATTTATTTTGTCACTAGTTCATTAAAAGTGGAGCGCTTTCGTTTCGATTTTTACATTTTACTTTTCAATACAATAAATCAAGAATCGTTCATTTTGTTTGTGTCCTCTTTGTTTACTGTAATTGAATTTTAGGATTTTTCTCTGCTGTCGCCCCAAGGAATGCAACGCCATTAAAATAGGAAGCACAATTTTCCTTTTCCGCGTAGCAACGTACCAGTGTGTGACCCAAGGTTATGATGAGGATATGATACTCTCTATACAGAGAATGAGGAGGGCTCACCTGGGAGAAAAATTGGGGAAGGTGTCTAAATTTTAAAGAGATTATTAGTATGCGGAGTATGCTCTTTGGTTAGACAAATTGCGCGCCTATATTTTTTAAACTCAGTGAGGCAGATTAATAAAATTAGACAGTGACCACGCTACACTACGCAACATGTGCGACACTATTTAATTCCTAGTCATAAAGTCACCACAGCGGTAATTAAATTCCTGCGACCAAGGTGAAAGGCAATCAAAACTGACATGTAAATGAAGCCATACACATTAAAGACCCACGCCAGTAGACAGTTGACTGACTAACCCCAGTGGTGAGGCCGGTGGTATTGCTGAAAACTGACAATTACATTAAAAAAAATAAAAGTGACGCATTTGTAACTTTCAGCAAGAAGGAAACCGCGTCGTGGCTCTGAGTTGACGAGTCCTGTATTTCTGTGCTGCGCAACGAATTTGTATCTCTCCCAGTCTATATTTATTGAGGCGTTATTTAGATGCTAACGTCTCGTAAGACGCTGGCGGTACGTTTGATTAACTTGGCCCATCGTAAACGGTCAAGCAGCGTCATGGTAAAAAGTAGAAAGAAAGAAAGAAACAAACAAACAAACAAAAAAACCCGTTGATAACCCACATTCATGAATGAGAAACAGGCACTATTTGCTGTTAACGTCTTCTCAGATCTGGCGGTAATTTTTATGAATTTGTCCCTTCGTAAACCGTCCAGCAATTTTGTAGGTTGGAATCCTTGTAAATTATCACGAGCACTTCTCCCCTCCACGCCACATTCCAATAAAATATGAAATGCAAACAGCCTTTGACTGCCTAATTAGCCTATTTGGAAATATGCAGCAAACTATTTCAGGAACATTAAACTGTCTTATTAATGGACGTTCCACGAGACTCCAGAGAGTCTTAATGCTCGTTGCCGCTCTGGGCACGTGAACATCAGGCTCTTTTCGCGTGCATCAGTTGTAACCGTTTCACGTCCACCTGACTCCTTCAGCGCTTACACATAAATGCACAATTTAGCTTTAAAGCTGATGAAGGACACCTCTGACAGACAGAATGCTAGAATGCTAATAGTGTGTGAACACATGTACATAGAACAACTTAACTATGTAAACAATCTAAATCTAACATAATAGATTAGACTAATATGGTTAATCAAAGCCTTAGATCCTGGAATTTAGAGCCAGATGTGATTGAGCAGAACTCCATTTACATGCTGCAAGTTTAAAGTGCATCTGTAAGTCAAGCTAAAAGCTCCATGCAAGACACTGATATACTTAAACACTGATATACTTAAACACTATTCACATTTGCATTTGATTCTTCTAAAGGCTCATTCTAAAGCGCTTTACTACAGACAGTGGAAAGCACGCCGTGTCAAAAACACGAAGAGATGGCTGCCAAACACATACTTGTGTTTGCCTTGCTACACATCTACACTGGATGATCAAATTCAGGCTAATTTATAAAAAAAAACAAAGCATGGATCAATGTTCAGATTTTTTTCATTTGTTTCATAGCGAGGTTTTGTTTTATGTTTTTTGTGTGTGTTTTTATATATATACACATCACCTTCTGTTGCAACAAGATTTGAGTGCTATAAAATAAATTTGAGTGGTATAAAATAGATTTGAGTGCTATAAAATACAAATGTTTAATGGGCATTCCCAAATTTGATAGACAACAGTATGCAATTCCACTTAACCTTATACTGTACTCTTCAATCAAAGAACAATTATGTTACCTCTATGTGTGGGAAACTTTGTGCTGCAAGTCAGCAGAGATACTGAAGAGAGATTTGCATAAAACCACACTGAAGTGGAGAGATTTTTTCTGTGGGAGCAAATTGCCAATACACAATCACCATGCATTAGCCATTCTCATACTGTGTTTGCACATATCGATATAAACCAAACTGCTTTTGAGAGCACTTCAGCCAAAAAAAAAAAGACCTTCTCTTCAGGCTTGTCACCACAAAGACATCTTTGTGTTGGTGGGTTTAGCGTGGGGGGTTCAAACAAGGTCGTGGATGTCTCACTTGGTTTGGCTGTTTCAAAGCCTCCATAATGCGTTCCACTACCCACACCCCAAGCTGTCTGTGTCAGCGTGCTGTTTTAACGTTCTGTCTCTTGTCTGACCCAAACGGGCAGCGTCTGTTTGTTTATACCTTCCAGAGCGGCTGAAAACGCAAGAAAACTTCAGAGCGTCGCTTCCGAAAGATTGTGTTTGACTGGACGGGAGCTGGCGCATTGCTCAAAATTCTTTTTCATGCTTTAACTAAAATCCAAATCCATCCAAACATGTTTTTTTTTTTTTTTTTGTGGCATTTTATGTTTTTATACTCGTGGGCTTTTTCGCGATGGCAAGAAACAGACCGTTTATGAGATTGTCTCTGATTATTCTCACGGAAAGGAAGTGTCCCTGTTTTGGAAAATGCCACTTTCGAGTGTCTGTCTTCTTTCAGCACCACAATCCTTTCATGTAAAGGAAGACTTTTCTCTTACCAGTGTGGGAAAGGAAGAAGGACCATTCAGTTCGACCCCCTTTTTATGTTCTTAGGCTTGTCTGGGCCTCTTGAATAGGGGGCCACTTCAGCTTAGCTCACCCCTCCTTTAAAGGCCACCGTCTTTGTGCTAAAATTAGGAAACCAGCTATGATGAATTTTTTTATGATAATTACTCCATTTTTTTCCTCCTTCCCTACCGTACGATGTTTGTATTTTTTATTCATAAAAGTTGTCTAATAATAAGACTAAAAGTAACTTAATGGGAAACCATTTTTAATGAATGTAAGGCAGTTCTGGCTTTACATGGCGGCTTCAGTGAGTAAGAGGCTTATTTGACCATAACGAAGAGCTGAAGGTTAACAGACTTGTTAGACACTTCACTACAGCACTCACTTTTCCCAGTTGGAGGAGCAACTGCGCTGGGTTCAACGAACTGCTCCATTCATCTATAGCTCAAAATGTCTGCTGATCGATCATTTTTAGTCTTTAGAGGGGTACTGTAACATCCAAGACGCTACATCCCCCAAAACAGCTGAAACTGGAGCACAGAAGAAATGGAAGCGACTTTCCCCACGTTTCATGTTGCATAAGCTCATGAGGTAAAGGTCATCCAGCATGATCTATAAACCAAACAGCCTTGTTCAACTGCACAGGCAATGAAAGATTTACAGGATGAGTAATTAATCATTAAACTATGTCTGCTTTCCCAACCCCCCCCCCCCCCCCCTTCCTTGTAATTTGAACCTCTCTAGTTATTATTCAAAGAGATAGAACACGGGGTTGTAAGAATTAATTTTTGCGAATGCATGCATTTGTTCATTTTTTATTTACAGCAGCATTTATTATTCTGTATCTATATGAAAATGAGGACTGATGAAAGAAACCAGAGAGAATCCAGGCAAATTTGAATGAGAGTTAGGAGAGCCAGGACGCAGCCTAGAGGAGCAAGATTGTACTCTGCAAATTTATGTTTAAATTGTTGGTTTTATTGTGTGGACACAATTCTAAGTCTGCATGCAATGCTGGGATTTTAAGTATTTGAATACGTATTTGTCTCTGCCCAGATTTGTTCATGAAATTGTCATTGTAAGTGATGGTGTAACTGGAGCTCAGTTTAAATGTCTAATGACGCTCTTAGCCTGTAAACTAGTTGTGGTCGGTCCACCGGATGTTTTTCTCCTTTTTTTCTGTCATTCATGCTGATTGGCTCTCAGAACCTTTTAATAATGAGGTCTATAATTACAGAACTGTCCCATAACTCCAGATCGAAGCCGCACAGCTGGAGATGGACCTCGCCGTATTCTCCACTGCATCCTTACAGCCAGGGAGGGCCTGCTGGTGGGCGAGGGACATTCTGGAGCTCCTTCCCTAAATAGGCTGGACTGTCATTATCGCTGGGGCATAGAGCGGGTCGGCAGAGCCCCATGAGGGAGGCTGCTGAGACAGTGGCTCCCCTTTTAGCGTTAATAAGACAATCCGCACTAAAACTCCGCATGGCCCTGCCATCAGACATGATAATCAAGAATGTTCTCTTTCTCTCTTTCTCTCTCTCTCTCTCTCTGTCTCTCTCTCCTGCTGGTAGAGTTCCTATTGTAAAAATAAGAAGCTGCTCTCAGTTCGAGGCCACGAACTGCAAAGGATCCATCCGCTCAGATCCACTCTGGATATAAGGACGAGCAGGGAAAGTTGGGGCTGTCTGGTGTGGTCGGTGATGGTGTGTTGCTGTGAAATTACTAGCTGGGTTGTTTAGGATATGTGAGGGTAATATGGTGTGAAATCTGAAATGTGACAACAGCTGTGTTTTGGAATGCTAGCAGAGGTACATTTTTTCCTGCTATTTATTATGATCCAGTACAATGTAGTCAAAGGTCCTTGCTGAAAGTGTACAGAGATGTAATATTTCTTCACATAATATTATATGGCACCACAATCAATGGTGCCTCACTTTGATGCCATGATCGTACTGCTGCGTTTCTCAGAGAAAAATGATATGAAATAAAAATGTAGGACATGGATTTTTTTTTTGGACAATCGCATTACCATTTACAAACAGTAAACTACTGTCTGCCTTTTCAGTTTAAGTACAACAACGATACAAAGATGTCTGTGGAATTCACAAAGTTCATAACTATAACACTTTAGTTTGATCATGATTGCATATCAAAGCAATCTATTCACGCCACTGTTAATAACAATCAAATATTAAGCCAAAACACAACAAAAAAAATGATAGAAATATTATTCTTGGATCTGTAATCTTAGCTTTTCTGGATTAGATGAATGTTCCTTTAAACTGTATCAGCCATGGAAAGATGACATAACTAAAATTCAATTTGACTGGAAAGGATATTACTATGGGAGTCTGATGCAATTTTAATTGAAACTTGATCCCAATCTTAATATAAGAGATAATGAAGGTGGTAATTCAGTCAGTCCCCTGTGCTCTATAGTTGGTAAGTAATTAACCCCTGACCACCTAACTAGAAATATTCAGTTGTGGTTCACAGATCATTTGACCTTGTTAAATGAATTATACCCAATGCAAATTCGTTTTGATTACAGCAGACTTTTAAACCAGAAGCCTTACGTGTGTATATTAGGTCGCATTCATTTTTTAAGGGAAATGACAAAGATAATTCCAGAACCCTCCAATGAGGTCAAAAACTCATGTCCCATAACCAGCTGTAACATCAGTCTTTGCCAGAAGAAGAATGCTACTGATCTGAAGCTTCAGAGAGGAAAGAAGAAAAAAAAATAAGGTCAGAATTTTAAACATTTAAACACCACATGGAGCAAAATGAATAAAAAAAGAGAGAGGGAAAGCAGTTCAAAGTGGCTGTTTCGCCTGGAGAGGAAGCTCAAGGAAAGCTATGCTGTTTCAGCCAGGCTTGGCCACACATGAATACAGGCAATGAGTACAATATCTTCATGCATGATT
>JAOYMR010000009.1:8731864-8750641 GCA_025802075.1 Tenebrosternarchus preto | reverse complement strand
GAGTAGGTGTGTATGTTCTGACGGAACGCGAGACCTGCGCCCTCTGGTGGCGCTTAGGCTGACCTACCGTGACAAAATCATGTAAAATATCAGCAAATATCTCATTCTAATCTCAAATATCTGAAGGATATAATTATTTTGACTGCCTGAGACTGACATCACAACCGTCAGAATATTCAATAGGAAGGTCTATTTCAGTACGACTAACTAAACCACATAGTTATATATATATATGTGTCTTACCCTTCCAGAGGGTTGTCTTATTCACTCACACTTGGACCATAAAACAACTGTTTGAGAGTTGAGAGCAATACACTATTCCAGGAAAGGTTACATTTGGTTATTATACAAGGATACGTTTGAAAATACAGTTATGATTGCAACTATATATGGTTATGGTTCATCATAATTTTATCCTGAGGTTCAAACGGATATGCCAGATTTTGCACTTGTCTTCTGGCTTATGCATCACTGCTCTCTGTTTAATATTAACATTAAGCCAGAACTAAGCCACTCTGGATGTGGGTCACCAATGTTTATTTCACATGTGGGTCTTGGTTTTTCAAAGAAGACTGAAAGTAGTGACCGAAAGTGTATAAAATAGTATAAGTGTAAAAGAAAAATATAGGCATTGATTATGGATGGTGACTGTAGGAGTGTCTTTGTTTTGTTTCCTAGGCAACCTTGCCTTATTTGTGTGTTCTGATAATTGTCATGTGATTCCCATCCATTATTGTCCTCACCTTGTCTCATTTTTGCCAATAATCCTGTGTACTTCAACCTTGTGTTTTCGGTCTCCCGTTGTCAATTCATGTCATTGTTTTATTGTTGTGGTACAGTATTTCCTTTCATATATTTTGCTTTTGTTCTTGTTTCTGTTTCCATAGTTCCATGTGTTCCGTTTGGTTGTGTTTTACTTCCTTTGTTTCAGTTTTTAGTTGCTTGCTGGTTCTAGAAATAAAACTATAATATTAACGGCTCACACTTGTGTCCTACATGCACATCGAAATGACACAAATCAATTCAGTGATATTCCAGTTATGTTTTTTTTTTCATAGATTGTATGTCACCCAAAGATTTAAAGATGTGTTGATACTTGCTGTTTACATAATTCATTTTGAGGATATATACTGTTAATTAAGAGACCAAATCTTGTGATAAGTTGTGTCCAGCAGTATATTGCAACTGGCAAATGTAATACAATGGGAATATGATCTAAAGGTCAGTCATCACAAACTAATGACCATCTCATTATTCCAAAAAAAAAGTTATTTGGAAAGCTGACCTTTCTTGCAATACACCCACACTGTCCAAACATGCACAGACACCAATGAATAAATACAACAAAATGGTAATTATTGTGTCATTATGATTGTCAAATCATTATTAATTTGTACATTTCTAATGCATAAAAATTCTGTGGCTCTAGCATTCTGTTTGAACCAGACTCTTCAATATCCTGCATGTCTCTGAACTGATCAATAAGAACTCGGTCGATGTCCTCTCCAAAAGCAAGGAACCATGTTCTAGTCAGAACCTCTGGGTCATTAATGGCCTTTTTATAAACGTCTTTTGACTCACATTGGGAGGGGGGCAGGGGGGACAGGACTTCCCTACAGTACGAGCAGAGGACAGGAGGAATCTGCGGCCCCCTCAGCCTTCCTGCTATTAGGGCCACCTGTGGTCCCGTCAAGGGGGGTGGGGTTAATAAAGGGGGGTTAGAAGTGCCCCCACTGCCCCTTCTCTGCAGTGTCACTGGTCTCTCTGCATTGCGGCCCTCATTTACAAACACAGGACTCAGGGAAAGTTCTGGTCTCCATCACTAGGGCTGATTCATCATTTTTGCCACTAGGTCCATTATATATCATTGGGGAGGTATTGGGTCAGTTTTTCTCTATGTCCACAAAGTACTGGAAGTGCATTGATGGGAATTAACTTTGAGCATGAATGGTGTTGTTAGCTGGAGTGCCAAACAGAAGTTGGTAATTAATGGGTTCATGTGGATTCATTTACAAAAAGGCAGAGTAACATTTGATCAAGAAGGCAGCTTACCACACATTTTTAATGTAACATTAGTAGAAATGAGACATAATTTCATTTCTAAAACAGTTTCTGTATAGATCAAACTGAACCTGCTCCTGCCATCTTAATTACCTCCTTCCTTCAGCCGTAACGAGTTTCAGAAAGGAAAGGTAGAATAAAAAAAAATAGAAGGAGAAAAGGTATTATATTTATGAAGCAGGCCTTGAGTTTTTTATGAGTTTCAAATCTCCGTAAGAGATGAGGACAGTGATGTTCGTTTAAACCTCAGTTAGGGGGTGAACACATTATCATCTCACTACTGACAGATTTTGACAGGAGATCATATTCATCATATCAGTCCAAATAGATTAGTGATGCACCAGGACCCCACAATCATCAATCAAGCAGAAAATACACACACACACACACACACACACACACACACACACACACACACACACATGCACACACACTGTTATGGACATTCAGACATTCAGAGATCAAAACCACAATTCAGAGAACACCTCCACAAAACTCTGACATATAAAGCATGCTGCAGAATCTATTAGTAATTGTAATGTAAAGTCTGTTATAATGTTTTACCCTATGGATTATTTTATAGCTTGACAGCACAGTCAGACCCCAATTGGGGATCTAACTAAATTTCAGATTCATGTCAAATGCCAGTGCTCTCATAAATAATGAGATGGCTGCTGCCTCCATAACACGACTGACCTTTTCAAACAAAAACCTGCAAATATTCAGAAAAGGGGAGCAAAAATAAAAGTGCTAAATAGAGTTGAAATCCTTTGGCTCCCAAATCCACAACAGAATTCTGTAACTATGGTTATGTCAAGGCACAGGGTTATCTCTGTTTATATGGGGGACAGTCCAACACAAGAAGCACCTCTTAAGTAGTCTTCTTAAAATCCTTTGTGTTGTCACAAAAGTGGCAACTAAAATACATTTCCAATCATTACTCACAGTCAAACTGAGACTATAAAAAGTGCAATTTCCTCTTGTGGGCGGTTTGGAGTTGTAGGACTTGTGCAGAACTCTGGCGGGTGATCCATTTGCTGCTTGAGCAGTGACATGATATCAGGGTCTGTAGATCAGAAGAAATATAAACCGCTCAGAGGAGAGCGAGAAGCTTGCGTCTGTGGAATCCGAATACAGCTGGCAATCCTTAAAACCCAAGCCTTGCTTGGCCGAGGTGAGCTATTAAGTGTCTGAGATTGTTAAGGAATCATATCTCAGTGCACTTTTGTTGTTGCCAGGCTCTGGTACATGAGCTAAATAAAGTGCCCCCCAGGCTTGCTGCTTGACTTGGCACTGCTCTTGGAGATTGCCTTTGATAGCCATATCTCCAGGCCATACAGGCCTGGTGTTGGATAGGCCTACTGTTTGAATACCGTTCTGATCTGTGACGAAGCTAGCAGCAAATACTTGTGCACCCAACCCCTCCCCCCTTTTTTTCCTTTTCCTCTCCGTCACCCTCCACATGCGCGAGTGTCCGCACTGACGGCTGAAAGTGAGGAAGAGTGTGGATGCCCGTCTCCCACGGCTCCACGCTCCTCTCCACACATGGCACTCTTGAGAATCCATCATCTTGTATCAAAACAAAGGCCATTAATCAAAGGTTTGCCTCCTGGCTGCCATATCAAAACATCTTAAGTGACAACGAACGACCGAAACTGATGACGCTGCCAAACCAGAGTGAGGAGCTCGTTGGTCTCTCACGTCTGCACAGGGTTTTATGGGTAATTTTGCTTTTCTTAAACTCCTTCACGAGCTGTAAATGAGACTGGAATAATAATCCTCTGGCAACTTTGTGAGTTTGGAAGTTACCAGAGTGAAATGGCATCCATTTTTGCTTTAAAGGTGTGCTGTGATAGCATGACCTTTTAATTATTGACAACGTAGAAGGGCAGAATATACAGGGCTTTTTAAACACTTATGACATGAAGCCTCTGCATTGACTTTTAAAACCTTTTACATAGAGCAGGTTTTCAGGGGGAAAAATACCTTGGAATTATATACGAATCTCTGAATATGAGAGAGAGCATTCAGTGATTTTAATTGACTTTACATTGCAAGCTTTATTGTTTTGTAAAAAGCAGAGGCAAAACTTCTAATTACTGAGCAGTGCAAGTAAATCAGACTTCCTAGCTCACGAAGCAGTGTAAAGGAAAGTGCTAGAGCCAGCTGAATCTATCTGAACACAGTGCAGTCAGTCCATCTATGGCATCAAGATATCAACTGCCCAGTTCTTTCTATTTAGCAGTTACGTGGAATGTTCTTTCTGTTTAGCTGTTTTCCTGGAATCCAGAAGAAGAATGCATATAAATGCAATTAGTGGTCTAGAAATTGTTGAACTAATAGTGAATATTTGATGGCATGTATATTCCTAACTTGATCAAGTAAAGAGTGCTTGTAATTTTATACATTAATTAAAGTATAGGTTTAGGGAGAATTACAGATTAGTCATGATTAGTCATAGTGATGTATTTATTTAATTACACCACACAGATAATTTTCGTATTTCCTTAAAGGCATGAATCTACTGTATTTCGTGTAAAATGAGAAAAATGTAAAAGAAAAATGCCCCCCACCCCCATCCAATTACTTCAACTGGCCATTTCAAAAATCAGTTCCCTAAATGATCACGCTCTTAAATCACCACTGTGCTCTCTAGTGAAACTACACTGAGAAGTTCAGTGCGGCTGATGGGGCTCTCCTGGCTTCTAATCCCTCCAGGAGTGTGTGCTGACCTGATCAACCAATGTGAAGATCCCCGAAGATAAGCTCGCAGCCCATACACACTCTGCTTCACATCATCAGAGGTTACTGCAGTAGGTACTGGCCCCCGCTGACGTGTTCCATTAAATCTCCCCAAACTTCAAATGCCAGTGGTGGACACCTTTTAGACTCTAATGTGGCTAAATCCAACCATTAAGAAAGTGGTGAAAATAGCCATAAGGTTTTCTCTAGGCACCATGAGCTTAATGTAAAAGGTGTACAGCCCTGTATGCTCTAAATTGGTATTGGCTGTCATCTACATCATGAATATATCTGCCAGCAGGAAAGAGAAGAACATGAACATTCAGTAGTGCTCAGACCATCTAGCCTCTCACGACATGCTTATTCAATCATTGTAACATTTTAGAGGCCATGTGATACTAAACACTCAGTAGGAGTTTCTTTAGACGACTGAAGACTCTGACGGTTAGATCCAAGGGGGTTGAACATTCACCTCACTTCTGGGAAGGAGACAGCGCCTCAGACCCCCAAAAGACTAGCGAGAGTCACTTAGCACGTAATCTGATTTCCTCCATCTCCGCTGGAGCCCTGTAACTTCAGATTTAAGTGCAGATTAAATTAGCCAACTGGTGGCCCAGACACGAGAGGAGGGCCTGGTTGAGCCAATGGGCACTTTGTGCTTGTTTATTCCATACTACACAGCAGAGCTGAACTCCAGCCCCGTTTGTCAACTTTAATCCACTGAGGGTTGCATTTCTAAAATCTTATCATGGTCCCTAAAAAGGACAGTACCACATACCGTCACTATGATCAACATCATATTTTAAACCTTTGATGACAAAATTTAGACCTTGATGGTTAAATATTCGCTCATCATCATCACCATTCTCCTAATCTTTGTTCTGTTTTGACTTTCTGCATGAGAAGAAATTAGCCAGTAATGGTAGACGTGTATTTTATCAGATTAGGACAACAGAGTCATGTTGCAGTACCAGCTATGGTAATTGCTCTTCTCTATCTCTGAAGATCCCCAGTGTGGCGAGCCAAATCTGAAATACAGACCAGGCCTTGGCAGCTTGACGGATTGATTTTCCTGCTCCTTTGGATTGGTTTGCAAGTCCAGCGCCCTGCTTACATAGCTCTTATGACAGTTTGCGAGTGAATGCTCTCAATCCATAAATGGTACCTTTTTTACACTCTTTGTTAACTGATAAGAAACATTGTCATTTTTGGTCTGTCTGCAGTGTAAAATACACATTTTCACATTATCTTGTAACAAAAGGTCTAATTACAGGACAAAAGGTGTCATATATTTTATTGTTGAATGTTGAACATACTGACTACACTGCACCATTGTTACACTGTTTTATATTTGCCTCCTGCTGATTACCAGTCATTTACTTCACCCTTTAAACTTTTGTGAACTCTGTGTCCCATATCTACAAATTCACTTTTCATGGAACTAATTCCTTAATATCTGAACTAATGGGTACATGTGATGTATATGAAAAAGAAACTCATCCTGTTCCTCTGGGAGTTTCTGGAGCCTAATGTGTGTTGATATAGGATATAATCTCTGCTGCACAAAGAAGGAACTGACCTTGTTTCTGAGGTACATGCTTTGGCCCCAGTAAAGGGTCTCTGTGGTCAATTAAAGCAACCTGCAGTGTTTCCTAGTCTGTGGAACTAAGAAACCAGTACATTCAGCCCCCAGTTAGGCACACCAACAGTTCAGAGAAGGACAGAGGCAGCAATGTGTGAAAATGGTTTTCATTATGAGCGAGAAGACACTTTGTAATTATCGCAAGACCGTGTTTCATTTATCTTTCTTCCATATTTATGAATGTCATATTCACATTTCTGTTCCTACACTGTGGAACAACACACTGCTGCTCTGCCGTGGTTTGGTAAAACATGATGGGAACAGAGCAACCGTAAAAAAAAAAAAAAAAAGAAAGGTGTCAGGCTTGCCAATCGCCATTATAATGACCTCCATTGTACATCAAGCCACGGACAAGGGATAAAGATCTAATCCAAAAGTAAGTTGGTTCATGTTTTCTCTCTCTTTCTCAGGAAGGGGCTGATAATACTGTAAACAAGTGGTTCCCACACAAACGCTGGTCTCTAAAGGTGCCGTGAACTGGCAGCACATACTTTTCAGTTAAAACTACAGCCATAACACAAAGCCACATCCTCTCAGGAGATCTCACTCATATGTCTTAGCATGAAAATCAATGTTCTTCTCAAACACCTTTCTCCCCCCCTCATGGGTTCTTTTCCTCCCCTGAGGCTGCACTGATGTCAGTACATCAAAGCCATATCTAGTGCAATCTCAGAAGACACATTCCTCCTGTGTTCACTGCTGTGTTTCTGTTAACTTATAATCTTGGAATTTGGAACAAAATGTTTAATGGAACCATTTCTTCTAGGTAACACTTCCTTTGACTACGGCAAATGCACCAACACAAACATTGGCATTCAAAATAAATGGCATCATTAACTCTATACAATTGGAGATGTGACATTAATGGCTTCTGATACAGCGTGGCTTTAGCTGCACTGGTTTCATCTGATATCTAATGCTACCCAAGATGTCTTACGAACCATGTAATTTAATACAAGCTATGCAGCACTAAATAAAAATAAGGGTTTTAGGCAAGATAATCATAAAAAAAGTGTCTGCCTTTAAACCAAAGAGACAGAGTTGCTATGACAAGTGACATCTCCTTTGCACTATGATTATCTCCAGCGTTTTAGAGACAAAACAAGTGCCGGAAGCTCTGAAAGCCATGAAGCAAAGCGGTGATGTAAATCAAGAGATATTTGTTGGAGCTGTATTCTCGAGTGATTCTAGCTTTTGTTTACAAAAGGCTGTGAGTTTTCATTCGCAGCTGTGCGAATGGGCTTTCGATCGCGCCAGACCTACCCGGCTTGTAGAGGTCTGATATAAAGCCCAGCTCCTCTTTCCCATAGGACTGAGAGCAGGGGCGTGAATTGAGCCCAAGCTCCCAGCCAGCGATGCCGGACAAGGAAGTTTCCTTCCAATTACCTGCTCTTCCAAAGCCACTCTGGGGCAGAGTCCACACACAGGAATTTGTACATGCATCCACGAAAAAACACATTTTGTCTCCTTCTTACTTACACAGACACAAACCCTCTCTCCCTGTCTCATCATTTGGCTGCTTCTCTCTCTCTCTCTCTCTCTCTCTCTCTCTCTCTCTCTCTCTCTCTCTCTCTCTCTCTCTCTTGCTCTCCTGAACTATTGTCCTATCCCTCTCTCCCTTTTTGTATTTTACTCTCTCTTACACAAACAAAAATACACACACACACACACACACACACACACACATTTGCACCCTTTCTGTCTGTGTGCACTCACACATGGCCTCACATGAACACACATGAACTCACACTCACATACGCCCACACATGAACCCACACGAACACACACTCACATAGACCCACACATGAACCCACACGAACACACACTCCCATACGCCCACACATGAACACACACTCCCATACGCCCACACATGAACACACACTCCCATACACCCACACATGAACCCACACGAACACACACTCCCATACACCCACACATGAACACACACGAACACACACTCACATACGCCCACACACGAACACACACTCCCATACGCCCACACATGAACCCACACGAACACACACTCCCATACGCCCACACATGAACACACACGAACACACACTCACATACGCCCACACACGAACACACACTCACATACGCCCACACATGAACACACACGAACACACACTCACATGCACCCACACACGAACACACACTCACATACGCCCACACATGAACACACACTCACATACACCCACACATGAACACACACTCACATACACCCACACATGAACACACACTCCCATACGCCCACACATGAACACACACTCCCATACACCCACACATGAACACACACTCACATACACCCACACATGAACACACACGAACACACACTCACATACGCCCACACATGAACACACACTCACATACGCCCACACATGAACACACACTCACATACACTCACACATGAACACATGCCCTCAAGCCTGGGTGCTTTTTTTACTCACCCCTGAAATCTGTAGCCATTTCCAAGTGCCATTATCAATTAATCAGGTATAATCTCCTCCTAAGGCACAGCCAATGCTGAACACAACACTGCTGAATATAAACCTGCAGCACCAACTGTAAGCCTTTTAATAAAGACTTGAATCAGTTTTGCCTTTCATTTCTTTTTGGAACCAAATGCCTTATTGATTTGAATATCTGTCATCTTGCAAACAAATGATTTCCATAATTGTTTGGAAAATCACACCTTTGATCCCATACTGGATCAAGGGTCCAGTAGATCCCATACTGGTCATCTACAGGTCAACAGAAAGCACTAAAAAGGGAATGCGATAAAGGAGTGTGTTATGTGTGAAATAAAGTCTGATCAGTAACATAAACTGTACTACATAAGCACCTACTTACCAAGTTACTAGAGCTGTGCAAGAAGAGAATTTTACAACTCTGCAGTTTCAGACTGTGGTCCATCTGTTGCCAAGCCCAGTTTGTTGGCCATCCTCTATGTAGTTTATCACTGGTGAGGCTCTGAGCACAGGGACACTGCTGGCTGTATATTATTTGGGTGGCAAACCATTCTCCACACAGCAGTGACATGACACACAGAAGACCAAGCATCACTTCTGTGCCCTGATACACTCATAGTGTTGCACTGGTAGGATACGGTGTATATATAAGATACAGGCGTGCTAGAGTGTTTATACATGTCAGAGTCAGTGCTGTCTTGACAATGATCTGTCAATAAAAAAATTATTATTCTGCCAACAGTAATCCTGTGGTCAGGACTTGGCCATTAATGTTGTAGGATTGCTAACAAACTGGTCACCATGATAGACAGGCACAATTTTCAGCTCCAATGTCTCTAACTGTACACCTAAAAATAAGTTTGTAATAAGGTGTGTGTCAAATGTATTACCTGAAACTCACATTTATGCTGACACTGATACAGCTGACGTGATTTTACTGTACTTCATTTGTATAAGTTTATATAGGGTTGTGGGCAAACAATGCAATTCACTTTGTGAGTCCTAATGAGAAAGTATTAGCACGGTGACATTTGCAGTGTTTTGAATAATACATTTGCTGTATCAAATTAGCAGGTCATGTGATAATAGTAGCACTGTGAGTGTGAATGTGAGTGGAAAGCCAATGTGATTCCAAACATTTCTTGTCTGTAACAGGACAAATGTGCTTGAATTCTGCTTCAATAGAAATAGCATGGTTAATTGAATCAGGCAGATATGGTTATATTTATTACGGGAGCCTACACATAAAAGGTTTTGGGTTTTCGCTGCCTTGTAAAATGTTGATGGATCCACCATCTTAAAAATAATATCGAGAGAGAGCATCGGAGTTGGACAAGAAAGTGCCCTTCTGCAAAAGTACAGGTTCTTTGAAAACAGTACCTCACTGACATCTTTCAAAGACATATCTTAAACTGTCTCGCTCAGCGTCGCTCTCATGACATCTTTAGCTCAAATCAACATATTTAGCCCAAATCAACAAACTCATTTTACTTCTCAGAGGCTCAGCTAACCCTTTCGGCATGACAACTCTACGAACAATATAAGCTTCGTGCGCACAGCGACAGGCGTCAACTTTATCCACTGAAGCCGAAGAAACACGTTTTATCATCAACGTCCAAGCAGACCTCTGCTCTTGCCACATTAATTTCCACTCCAGTCAAGATACTAGTATTTATGGCTCTTCTCAAAGAAGATGGATTTTAGCCCTGAATGTTTGACTGGTTAATTTTCTGTCGAAAGAGTTATTTAATTGCGTTGTTTGTAGACCAGCACTGGTATATAGTTTAGAAGGACTCTTTAAATCTCAAAACGTAATAAAAGCGACACTCAGACTCTCCAGCAATCAATTACCAAAAGACGTCGAAAGTTGCAGAGATTTACCTTTCTCTCGGCCCGCTCATAAACCCTTGTTCCACAGTGAAAGTGACTGTGCACTTAAGTGCTGGTCTAGCTCAAAAGTAATGGAGCAACACACTATGTGATTGAATAAATGAGTTACTACTACATGGAGAAATTTTGACGAAAGCATTACTGTTCCTTCTCATCACCTCAGAATAAATTTGGTCAACAGTAAATACAGCCTTGCCACTATTTTTCTCTCATAATTGTTGCTGAATAGGATGTTCAGTATCCCAAGATAGCATGCTTGGCTACTGAATTATTCAAGATTAGGTTATAATCTTTTGAGTGAATTACATATGGATATAACATATGGATGCGATGGCCATGATATATTTGCAGAGCAGGCAATTTGAAAAGCATGAATCTCAAAACCCTTTATTAGTGGCTTTTCAGCACATTCAGAGTGAAAAAGAATTATAAAAAGCACCCAACAGCCATTAAAGCATTTGGTAACTGGTGGCCTTTGTAATTGAGAACATTATTACAATTTAAGAACCTTCTCAATCACTCAGACACCTAATCTAAGTAAAATTGCTTTCTCTTCTTATTTCATTCACTGGATTGCTTTTCAAGGACACATGACAAGTCTAGGTTTGCACAGGATCATTCTGTTTGAATGAGAGAGGTATAATGGTGTGGATGTTGTTTTATCTCCAGTGTCTAACTTTCAAAATAGTCTATTTCTTTCTTTTTTATACAGTACATTAAAATCTCAAGAACACTAAACAGTGCTTCCCTGCAGGTTTTTGATGACTATCTCAGCAAAATTACTGAACTGACAGGATTAAGATATCAGATCCACCCTGAAACTCAGGCAGGTGGATGATCTCAAACCTCCTTCCACGAGTCCTGTTTAAGGACCAACATGCTCCGGTCCCTGTGGCCTGGAAAAAAAAGAAAGGCACAGTTCTCCCAAGAAGGGTGGAAACAGCCGACCCCGGGCTCCAGGATTGATGGGTCAGTGCTGTCCATTCATCACTTGGCCTGCCGTTCCCACTATGGGAAATCACTGGGAACAACTTGTGTTCAGGTCAGCACTTCAGAGGGGCCCGGTGACGTGATTCATCAACACCAGGCTCGTCTGTTCTCCTACGAGTTATGACCAAGCATGCCATTGTTTCAGTCTGAGAGGGAATCAACGTCCATCCCTGGACGCTGCGCACCCTGGTGATATGTTCATAAAAGGAACAAATAGACTGTATAGCGCTGAACTCTGCGTAGGAGTTATAGGCCCTAGGGAGAGAAAAAAAGAGACCCTATTTAGCATCTGTGGCTTGCTGCAAAATCAGATGTGATTTAATTGATAGCGGGAGCATGGCTCTGTGTAGTGATACTAAAGGACTACATTTTTTAGCTTTCTTCTAATTGCACACTGCAGCATATATTATTTTGGTTTTCTTAACTAATGATGTGATCATTCATGGCTTTCTGTAGCAACATTATATGGTTATATGCACCATCTAGTTCCAAAGCTAAAGGTTAGTCTGTCAAGTTTATGCAAAGATATATAAACCACAATTTAGACATGAAGGGACTATGCATCATTAAACCAGCACTCACAAACACTTGTAAATAATGAGCTGACATGCAATAACTTGAAACCCTCTTATTTTTGGTATATGACCAGTGGAATTTGAATGGAATGAGGCGTATTATAATAATGTTTATTAAGATATTTCATCTGTTGTTTTATTTTAGAAACTTTTTGCCCTTCTCGTGCTTCTCTGACATCTTACAGTGCATGTAATGTTCCTTCTGGTATCACACCTGCAATAACCCTAAACATGTAATTAGTAAAATGGTAAAACCAAAGCAGTAGTCCAGCAGGCCAGGTTCCAGCAGCTCAGTCGTTCAGAAGATGCTCGTCCAGGATGGGCTTCCAGCCAGCCACAATATTCCTGCCCCCTTTTGGCTCTTGTGATTGTTATAGTCAGTTTGCTGTGTGTAAATCAATAATTCATGACGGCTCACCTTATGCCTCAGGGGCTTTTGTAATTGTACCGTTGGCTGCATTTTAATACCACAGTGAGTCATGATAAATCCGCTGTCAGAATGTGCTTTTGCCAAACCCTTAAAGCAGCACTATATCTGGAGCGTTTTGCAAACTATACAGAACAGTCTAGGCTGAGCCAAGAGATACTTGAAAACTAAAGTTTTGTTAGCCCATGACAGTGTGATTATTTGAAAACGTTTGAAACGATTATTACACCTCCTAGTGGTGTGACATGAGAACAGCAGCTTTCCAATACAGCATAAAAGCAATTCCGTTGAAAGGGTCTATTTTTTCTGCTCAGTTTATCAGTATTAAAGCTCCAAACTTATGATATTGAAATTGCAAAGTATTTTACATCTCTGAATAGAACTTATACATACTCTCTTATATATGTTACGAAAGCACAGTAATAACAACACCAATAATAACAACAACAACAATAATAATAATAATAATAATAATAATGATAATAATGGTTATTTGTATTGTTGTTATTGTTATTATTACTAGAAGACATTTCTTTCTCTTGCGGCACCATAAGCTTTGGTGTGACTAGTTGGTGACGTCGAAATTCCAGCGCTTCGATGTGGGAGGACGCAGAGGTAAAATTCTAAGTCGACACACACACACATTCTCAGTGGACGTGAGTAAGCAGGCGCGGAGACTATTCCACCTCTCCTCTATTCCGGACTTTGGAATGCGTTATATTGTTTTATTTGCTGTTTCGATTCGTTAACAAGTTCGCGGGCGTTCCCTTTTCATGTAACATCTCGGGAAGTTGCTAGAATTTGAAGCAGAATGCAATTCTTTCTGAAACAGACTGCAAAATCTGTGCGGCTCAGTGAGTAGTAAGCTCCCAAAGACTGGTTCCTCGGATATGCCTGAAACTACTGCATAAACGGTCAGTCATAACTCCGGGAACGCAGGTTTATTGCAAAGGTCTGTTTTACCTTCCTAGGCGACAATGATTCTGAGTCTTCAACGATTAGAATGTTTTCAGTGATGGATGTCTCTTTTGTGCTGCCTTCTGGGATTTAAGGAGGGTCAATGGAGAGCAGTGCGCTTCAGTGCGCTTTTATCACAATTTGATCAGTTACGTTTTCCTACTTGGCTTTTGCATGCCTTCACTGAGCTCTGCAATTTCACGGCCCATACGACGTTTATGTTAGGGCTTTCAGCGTTATCGTAAAAATGCTGAACAACATTTTGTTGCTGAGCGTTTTAACGGTCACCAGTTTCCCCTCGAGGACAGAGAGCCGGAAAACTTCGAAAGACATTTGCAAGAACCGATGCTCCTGCGAAGAAAAGGAGAACGCGTTAAATATAAATTGCGAAAACAAAGGATTTACAACCGTCGGTCAGTTTCAGCCCCCACAAAACAAAATCAGTCAACTATTTCTGAATGGAAACTTTCTTACGAAACTAAACCCCAACGAATTCGTCAATTATGGTAATGTAACATCTCTTCATTTGGGTAACAATGGGTTGCAAGAAATTAAAACAGGGGCTTTCAATGGCTTAAAAAACCTAAAACGCCTACATCTGAACAACAACAATTTGGAAATAATAAAAGAGGATACGTTCTTTGGTTTAGAAAGTTTGGAGTATTTACAGGCTGATTACAATTATATCAGCGCCATAGAAGCAGGCGCTTTCAATAAACTGAATAAACTCAAAGTCCTGATTCTCAATGACAACCTTTTACTTTCATTGCCTAACAATATATTTCGTTTCGTTATGTTGACGCATTTGGATTTAAGAGGAAACCGACTGAAGATGTTGCCGTTTGCTGGTGTTTTAGAGCACATAGGTGGCATCATGGAAATTCAGCTGGAAGAGAACCCGTGGAATTGCACTTGTGATCTCATACCACTAAAAGCCTGGCTGGATACAATCACGGTATTTGTAGGAGATATTGTTTGCGAAACACCGTTTCGACTGCACGGAAAAGATGTCACTCAGTTAATAAAGCAGGATCTTTGTCCCAGGCGCAACGTTGGCGACGCGAATCACCGCGCGATGCAGCCTTCGTCTGATTCTCAGTACCAGGCGCCCTCTCCCACGTTACGCGCCCGCGTCACGCCAACAAGAGCGCCCAAGGCGTCCCGCCCTCCCAAAATGAGAAACCGTCCTACTCCCCGCGTGACGTCCAGCAGAGATAAACACGTGTTTGGCCCTATAATGGTATATCAGACAAGGTCCCCGGTGCCAATGACCTGTCCAAGTATTTGTGTGTGCACATCGCAAAACCCAGATAGTGGATTAAACATCAATTGCCAAGAACGAAAACTGCATAACATCTCCGAACTACAGCCTAAACCATCGTACCCAAAGAAACTGCATTTAACTGGCAATTATTTGCAGACAATATACAGAACAGATCTGACAGAATACAGTTCCCTTGAACTTCTCCACCTAGGAAATAACAGAATCGCTGTCATTCAGGATGGGGCCTTCGAAAATCTAACTAGTTTACGTAGGCTTTACCTTAACGGCAACTACATTGAAAGTCTAACCCATTCCTTGTTCGCCGGGCTGCAGAGCTTGCAGTACTTATACTTGGAATACAACGTGATCAAAGAGATTTTACCACATACGTTTAACTCGCTGCACAATCTGCAGTTACTGTTCCTTAACAATAATCTGCTGAGGTCCCTGCCTGACAATGTATTTGGGGGGACGATGCTAACCAGACTTAATCTCAGAAACAATCATTTTTCACATTTGCCAGTACGCGGGGTGCTGGACCAACTCTCAGCTTTCATTCAGATAGATCTTCAGGAGAACCCGTGGGACTGCACCTGCGATATTGTGCCGCTTAAGAATTGGATGGAACTGTCCAGCACCAGCGTCGTGGTCAATGAGATTACATGCGATTCGCCGTCAAAACACGCAGGCCGGCTTCTGCGCTCTCTGCGAAACGATGCCATCTGTCCAGAGACGAGCGAAGTCCCGCCAACAAAGGCGCCCACTGTTATTAGCACTAGCACTGAAGCGACGCCTTTCTCTGCCATAACCCCTACGGACAAGGTGCCGGAAATACATCCAGAAGTTCCCTTGTCCGTTCTCATCTTGGGCCTTCTCGTTGTGTTTATTCTCTCGGTTTGCTTCGGGGCGGGATTGTTCGTGTTTGTCCTCAAACGGCGCAAGGGGGTGGAGAATGTTCCTTCCGGTGCCAATAATCTGGATTTGAACTCCTTCCAAGTACAGTACAGCTCTTACAATTCAGAATCGAATGCAGGAAAAAGTGAGAGTCACGTGTACAACTACATCCCTCCACCCGTTGGTCAAATGTGTCAGAACCCTATTTACATGCAGAAGGAGAACGAGCAGGTAGCGTATTACCGGAATATGAAAGAACTGACTTTCAGTACGCTGGACCCGAAGAAAGAGGATCTCGCGCGCAGCCCCGCTTACACAATAAGCACAGTGGAGTTCATTGACAAGCAGCCCTGTGGCAACCGAGAGCCCGAGTTGCTTTATCAGAACATTGCAGAGAGAGTGAATGAGCTCCCTGCCGTCGGGCCACTAAGCTATAACTTTTGCACTTTACCGAAAAGACCTTTCATTCAACCACATGAGACCGCGCGACGGCACAACCAGGATCGATTAAACAAAACCGTTCTGTATGGGACCCCGAGGAAGTATGCTGAAACCTCAAAAAATGAGCATCCGTTGTTGCCCGGCAAGCTGAAAACAGAGCCAGACTACCTCGAAGTTCTGGAGAAACAAACTGCAATGAGTCAGCTGTAAAACTATTTCACGTCATTTTGACACAGTCAATATAATCGTCACACAAAATGTATTATCTGTGTATTCGATAAAAAAAGACTCGAGCAACTCAAGCTAAGCCTTTTCATCTTCATCTTTCCGAGCAAAAGCTGTACAAAAAAAGAAAAGAGGAAAAGAAAACAGTATCCGCATTTTAAAGATGCTATATTATTTTCTCTAAGGTTTAAATTATTCACTGTACTTGAAACATAAAGACTGTAGCAACTGTCGCAAGAACATGTATAATACAGCTTAACGCATTTTATATGGAGTATATTTTTTCCTCAGAGGACGACGCTTTTCAGAAGCGCGATAGTGAATCATGAAATGACATTCCTTTAAGGTGTACGATGGTGAGTGGGATACACAATAACTGGTTACATCCACTTCAATTCATTGATTCCAGAAGTGCCTTTGCACTCGAAGAATTTTATCTTTGTTTCCTGTTAATTGAATTTTATAAGTGATGTATTTTAAAGACTCTTTATGTAAAATAGAATTATTTGTCCATTGCATTAAACTCAGAAAGGAAAAGATACTCTATTTATTGGTAGAAAATTATGTTTTTAAATCTCCGTCTGCTTAGAATTTAGACTGTTTGGCCTAAGCTAAATTGGCTTTACAATGCGCTAGAACTGAATTAAATTTTCACATAATATACACTTGGCAGTGGTCTTGGATTGAGCAGTCGATTTATGGCACAGTCTCTCTCTCTCTCTCTCTCTCTCTCTCTCTTTCTCCATCTCTCTTTTTCCATCCCCCTCTCTTTCTGCCCATGTGTGGGGACTCACACACACACACACACACACACAGACACGCAGACACACACACACACTGCTAAAAAACTGGATATGCTCAGAAAACATGTACTGCACACAGAACTAAATAGCTATGTGAGAGTTTCCCAATCCTTGTCTGAGCATATGCCCACAGTGTAAATTTTTAGGATTTGCCCTACTCTAACACAACTAATTTAAACATATGGAGTGCTGGATAATTATTCGATCAGCTGAATGAGGTGCAATGGGAGGAGGGAATGCATTAAAATGTGCAGTGCTGGGATTCTCAAGATCCAGAAATAGGAAAGACTTACTATTCTTATACAGCACTTATACTATACTCTCAGCTATATTGGCAACATGCATTATGGGACTAAGTTATTTTCATGAATCATTGGCTGTTCTCAAAGTCATTGCCTAAAAAGCACGGACATTTGCAAAGATTTTGCTCCTGTGACTAAACCCACAAAAATGCCATTATGGTTTATGCTATTGATGTATATAATTACACTGGCCTCTGCATTGTAAAGCCTGACCTCTGGCAGTATGTATCCCTTTACAGAGGTGCATTTAAATCAACTGCAGTGTTTTGTTGCATTTGAAATAGCGGTTGCTGTCCAAGGTGCTAATGAGGACTTGGCTCTGGTTGAGATCAGCATTGGTTACAGCTACTGCATACCAACACAGATATTACCATTTCTTTTTAATCTCAATCACCCTCAGTCTTTGAAGTACTTCAAAAGTGCACAGAGTGATTTGTTTAAGAAGGTAATTTGCCAACCTGAATTAAAATGTGATTTATTAATTTTCACTTCCTCACAATTCCTGTCAATTGTGGTTAATATAACTATTTTCTGGGCATTATACATGCCTATTCCATAATTCAGAGTCTGGTTATATATGTTTACAACAGATCCAGAATGTCCATTTGCAAAGTGAGGTAAATGTTTACCCCTGTGGGAATGAGAAGACCTGCGGCCACAGCGCTTGATGGCGTGTGTGTGTGTGTGTGTGTGTGAGCGTTTTTCATCCAGTTTCAAATAGAGTGATTTTCTTTGCTGGGTACAATAGGCCTCTGTGTAGCTGTTTCCTGATGTGGCGGAGAATGGAAAGGCCTCACATGCCTGGCACACCAATGAGGGGGGGGCTGGCCCAGCAGAACACTTGCCTTCTTATCACATGGAGCTGAGCAAGATGGAGATGTCATGCCTCGACTTCCAAATAAATCACGGTCTTTAATTGGTTTATGCCAAATGAGAGGGAGAGGTAGAGTTTGTTGAAGTAAATATGTTGACTTTCATGCTAGAATAGGTTTTTGGATTTATTGGAACAGAGGTTGGATTGTATATATATATATATATATATATATATATATATATATATATGTGTGTGTGTGTGTGTGTGTGTGTGTGTGTGTGT
>JAOYMR010000009.1:8721436-8731764 GCA_025802075.1 Tenebrosternarchus preto | reverse complement strand
ATATATATATATATATATATATATATATATATATATATATGTGTGTGTGTGTGTGTGTGTGTGTGTGTGTGTGTGTGAGTGTGTGTGTGTGTGTGAGAGAGAGAGAGATAGAGGGCATGTTGATCATATGGTTGCTCTGTGACTCAGTAAGGCTTTTCATCCATCACAAATGGCAGCCACTTTTTTTTATGATCCTGGATGCTGCAGGTGGATGACGCAGCATCTGCGCTCCTTTATGGGCTGCGTCTCTCTGCTGCAGCATTACGTAGCGTGGTGTGCCCACAGCCGCTCTGATTAATTGAAGAGAGAGTTTTGGAAGCTCCAGAGCTCCCGTGCCGTTGCATCACTCTGGCGCCCCGGGCTGTGGTCATGGTGTGGTGCGCTGGAGCCCTCCATGCAGCTGCAGTGCGAGTTTTGCTTCCGAATCAAATCAATGAGCGAGAGCAGATGCTTGATGCTAGCGGCTTGTCCCAGAGCCGCTCCGGACTGCTTCAGCATTGTGTTCAAGCGACTTTAGCTCCACTTTTGGCTTTTTTCACAAGACCACCACCACATCTACATTCCTCCCCCCCTCACACTCTCAGCCATCTAAAAACATCCACGAAATGAGTAATTCTATGTCTTTTGGTTTTGAAAGCATGTATTCACCCATCCCTGTGACACTAATCACCATTCACCATTATCTATAGAAGATGGGGCCCATCATTCTGTCATTCTATCCAAAAGATCATTTTGATTGTTGAAGTGAGAAAAGCCACTGAGCATTAAAAGAAGCTTGAGAGGTTTAAGGCAGGTTGGTTCTCATGTGGAACATAACTGGGCATTTCTTCATACCCTTTGCCAAAAACTCGTCCAGTTTCTAGAAACCATTATTGCTTAGCCTTAACTAACGGCATGATGCGTCACTAACTGATGGATCTGGGGAGTAAACGTCATTCAGGTTATTAGAGCATTAGTTTGTTGCTTTTGCTGACAAATCTAATGTCTTTACACCTCATTAAACAGTAAAATGCCAAAATGAAAATGGCACTGGAGGAAATGATTAGGGCTTAGCTCTAAGGCCATAGATGGTTTGAAGATGAGAAGCTCACAACCAAGTTGTTTGCTTTTATATTTTTGCTGTTGGCCTAATTATGTTGAGTGCACAAGCATAACATTTAACATAATTCTTCTCCACAGAAGGTATTCTTGCATTGTTTCAATTATAATAGATATTTAATGTATCATAAAAAAAAATATTAATAATGTATTCTTTAACTATCATCTAAGACAACCTAAGAGTATAAGGTAAAAGGTACTTAGATAACAAAGTATCAGCATCGGAATTTAAGTTTTTTTCAGTGTTTAAAGGGGAGTACTACAAATTTCTAACAATTTAAATATGACATCGCCAATCTTCTTAGCTGTTAAGACTGGTTAGAAAAAAAACAAACATATTTTCCTTTACTCTCTGTTTATTTGTTTCTGTTCTTTAAAACATTCTCTTGCTGAAATGTTTGACACCATAGCGGGCTGGCCTTCCTCACTCAACAACTTTTTTTTATCTTGTTATGACTCTTTTCAAGTTATTAGATGATCTTTTTTTCTGTCATATGTTGTATTGTCCTGTTCTTACTAAGGAAGGAAATCTAACAGCATTTGTTTGGGCACCAAAGCTTCACTGATGATATTGGATATTGGTAGTGATACTCTGACATAATCCACAATTAATTATGTTTTTGTAATCATCATAATTATGTTTCTGTAATCCTTATAATCTGAAGCCTGCAGTTAAATGTTCCACACTGACTGTTCAAACAAGTTTGTTTGACTGGACAAAGCAAATATAATCTGTAAAGCAACCATACTCATGACCATACTTCCGATGATCATAACTGAGTGTCAGGAAACTGCTGCGTTAGAAATGCCACATCTCCTCTACATTATCTCGCTCTCCTCCTCAGTGTATCTCAGTCGGCATGTAATTAGGCTTCTGTTGATCATCTTGGCTGTAATAAGGGTAAACAAACAAACAAAAACATCTGAATCATGTATGTATGATAACATTTCACAAGATGGTGAGGTGAAATGCAACAAGTGGTGCTCTAAAGGTACTTAGATTTGAGTTTTGTGGATCATAAAACACCAAGTACAGCATGTTGGTAAGAGTAGTTGTCAGGGGTAATGTTGATAAGTGTTTCTGCTGGTCACATTCATCTAAAAGTACAGGGTTACTTTTCAAAATGTGTTGGGTTAAATATTCTTTATCTATATTTGAATTCAGTGCTTAGGGGATGTGCCAGAAATATACCAGAATGATGCCATTTTAATTAAGAATTTCATTTAATTAAGAATTTCTATTTAATTTTCTTGTCCCATTTGCAAAGACTACACCTTTACAGCAGTGTTGGACACGCCTGGTGTAGATTGCCTACATTTAACACTTAAATCAATAGCACTCCTTTAAAGGCCTTGAGCTGCAGTTTATGCAATTAGAAATTCTGTGTGTCTACGAGACATCAAACCAATGCAGCGAGGTTTTCACTGCCAGACCTTAGCAAAGCAAGAGTCAAACAAAAGGAGAGGTGAGCATGCAGATGTCTGCCCTGAGTAGCACTGTTCAGAGACCTAGATGGCTGAGTGGGAGGGAGGCCTGATGAGGAAGCTCAGCTGAATACAATCAGCAGTCCTTTTATTGACTTCACATGAGAGTCAGATCAAATTAAAACAAACAAACAAACAAACAAAAAAACACCATTTGAATTCACTCGCTAAAAGCTACCGGTTCAACCACTATATTGTTATAGGTTTGTTTGCAGAAAAATGATTTTTTTTCCAGCATCATTAGACCTCATTTAATAATGTTAGGAGGGGATGGTGAGATTGTAACATCCTCTCTCTAAAACCACAACACTGCACAGCTAGGGTTAGAGGAGATTGAAGATTCCAGCTGATGAGATTCCAGCTCTCTGTTGCAAGTCTGTTTGTAAAAAAACAAAGGTTTCAGATGTTGACATTAGTAGCCACATAGCAGGTTCCTCGGTTTAGATGCTAAAGACAGTGGCATGGATGCTGGCTGAACACCCGCACTATCACACGCAGCAGTGCTGAGTTTGTTTCTAGAAGAACGCGAGGGTAGGGGCGTCATTGTATAGGTCGCAGGAACGAGATCTATGTGTGCAGTCTTTCTTCCTTGCATCTCTTTTGATGAATAATGTATTTGTTTTATGCCTGTTTAATCATTTAACCAGTACTGATGAGTTGTGTTGCCAGATGACAGGACACCTTAAACAATAGCTGTGAAACGAACTGACTAGTGGCTTTTGACGAGAAGCAAAGCCGCCTCTCTCGGTGCAAGTGCGTAACCCGTACGTGATCTATGAGTGCGCGCATGGCCGTCCGTAAAGATGTGTAGCCATTATTTTCTCAGAGTGACATTTACGTGACTGTGAAATAAGGCCAGGGGTGAGTGACATATAGTCACTTAAATGATAATAACTTATGGTAGAGCTGCATCAACTTCTCTGATACAAGACTTAAACGTGAAATGCACGCAAGTCGAAATAACCAGCGTCTTGAATTCTGATCTGCCACTTTAACTCTCCCCAGGGGAACTACAGAAAGAGGCAGTCTGGAGACTGAAAAACAATGGACATTCGGAAAGGTTAATTCGAGTAATATTTGACCTTGTGTCTAAGTGGTCTGCTCTGATTGTGAAGCAAGGGTGAGCGTGTTCGATGAAAAAACCTTTATCTTGTTACACAGAGAACAAAGAAGTCACACGAGACCCTATGACTGCAGCAGCATAACTGAGTCAAAGTTGACAACTTAAAGAAATATTCCAGCATTAAACCTAAAAAAGTTCTATTTTATTTAGGAGATTGTTTCTCTTTTTTTGTCAAATGCTTTGTTTTATATCTACAAAGAATACAAAACTTATTTCTTGGAATTGTGTAATGTCTTGAAGGAGGTCTTTTTTTTAATTGTCCCCTTCTGTGATTATAAAACCACACTTTTGACTAAAAATATGTTTTTTGGAGATTTAACACTGAAGTTTTGCTTTAGGGTGTTAGGCTAAACGGTCTTCTCTTCATGATTTCATCTGAGAGGAAGGTTCAGGGGGAGTGCGAGAGTTTGATAAAGGCATGAGGATCAAAGTGTGATTCTGACATACTCTGAGTATAGATCCCTTGTCAAGGGTTACGGCCCATGAAAGGAAAGTTAAAACTGTGCTAACACTTCTTATAAAAAGCTGTATTCATACTACATTATATATTTTTATTCTATGACTCTTAAAACCTGACGTAGATATTTACACCCACAAGTATAGACATGATAATATGTTCACAAAAATACTGCAAGCACGGTTGCTGAAGTGAAATGCCCATGCTAGATAATTTATATAATTTGCTAGAAGACGGCAGCTGTATTGGTGTTGTACACATTTTCTACTGCATTAGGATGCAAACTACTACCTGCTTTACAAATGCTCACCCCTGTACTGTTAGAAGACATTATCTGAGTGGGTTTCCAGTTCGAAACTACCCATAACGTTGATCACTACAATCATTGTTCAACGCTCCAGGCGAGGCGAAGTCGTGAAGCAATCCAGCATATCGGAAAAGAATCTTGGCTTGTTGTAAGAAATGACGAGTGATGCCAAGAATCAAACTGGATCTTTTACTTTTGCTCCCAGTCTCAATATTCCAGCCAGTGCACAATGGTGCTTTCATGGCGGCCTGGACGGCAGCCATTTCTGACGAAGCGGTGGACTTGCAGAGCGAAGCAGGGAAGAAAAAAGATTTTATTTTAACACTATGGAATGTACAATAGCACAGAGGAGACAGAATCAGTGGAGTGGTGGAAGGAAAAGGCGTTTGGGGTCAAAAATGACATGCTTTCTCTCTCACTAAAACTTGAATTATGTCTAAAATTGGTTGCAAATTGTTTGAAATTTTGACAAGTGAACTGATTACCGTTACAAAAACTACATCAAACTGTTGATCTGTTTTCAGTGACTTAAGCACAAATGTTATGTGAAAATGACGTCCGAGATAATGTCCTGTTTTTTTTTTTCAACAACAGTTCGTTAGCAATTTAAAAAGACACAAACACATGTATTAGGATATTGTTACAGCTGTATTGCCACATCCCCTGTGTCGTTTTATACAGAATCTCCTGTGTATATATAACCACTGGGGACACACTGCACACTGCCACTTCTCTGCCTACAGGGCACTTTGCCTGGGCTGTCATTGGAAAGCCATGCCAGAGGGTGTCTTCTATGTCAGTTTAATATTAGCATAAATCTGTACTGGATAACATGTAAAGCAGTAGCATACCTGGGCTCATTTTTAGTACATAAAAGAGCAATTGTCTGCTTGTCCACAGAATCTCTATTGCTGGTGAATAAGCCATTTCAAGTATGACTGCTTTTGTATTTTTTATGCACCAAAAAAAAAAAAAAAAAAAGGTCACAGCACAGACTGAAACAGCTGGTATTCTTGTGAGGCTGTATAGCTATGCGCCTCGGTGCTATAAGCAAGAAGCTCACCAAGTTCTTCGAACAGTCACTGAAAAGCCAAAAGTAGCCTATTTTGACTGGCAGACAGTGATTCCTTGTCGAAAACACTGTAAAGTCCAGGAGAAGCATAGCCAAATATTCTGAGCACTGATTTGTAACTTTTTCCTGGCGTAAATTGCGACGTATAAGACAAAATTTCTAAATTATGAAATTAGAATTTCAGAAAACAGCTTGTTTGGGGTTCACGTGAATTGCATTTAATGTCCTGGAAATTGTCTGGCTGTGTAAATAACAAACAAAATATCTCCTGGGAAGCTTGCAGCATGTGTAAGGACGTATTGGGAACCAAGCCAAGGTCAGTGGAGGTTTTACCCAAATGGGTGAGCACAGGTGCTTCGTTTCCCAACACAAACAGGGGCCACCTCTAAAGCCTCAGCACAAAAATGTCACTTTCACCCTCCATTTAATGTCCCAGGAGCCTCGATTCCTCTAACCTTCAACAGAGCCTAAAACATCTGGTCTGCGTTTGTTTTCGGATGTCATTTGCATGATCACACACTGCTCCCAGTAAGGTTTTGTTTGTCTGTCTGTCTGTTTGTTTGTTTTGTTTGTTTGAGAGAGCTGTCCTCCCCTGCTCCTGCATCCACCTTCGTCTGCCACAGCCCGCATGCACGGCATGGTGACATCAGCCCTACCATGTTAATCAGGCTTTCTCCCCGAAGGGCCCGAAGCGAGAGCTGGAGCCTCAGATTGCGTGTGGATCAATAGCGGGCTGGGGCAGTGTGGGCGGGGCCACATCCATGTCTAACTGCTAGCCAGTGGAGTGCAGCTGACCACAGTGCCCTGGAGGAACAGCCGGATGCAGCCACAGCACCTCCATCATCTTTCTCTCAGTGATAGAGGAGAGGATGCCTCCCTCTCCCTCTCAATCTCACAGTCCAACACACACACACAAACACACGCACACTTCGGGGTTTTAAGGCCACGGTCATTTGTCTGTTTAGGGGAAGTTACATAAAGACAGGCCTATCGTTTTGTTGTAATGGCAAGTCATGATCAAACGTGTTGCCAATGTGAAACTCTTTAGCAGCAGAGCAGTGAACCAGTAATTAGATGAGAGATGGAATCAATCTTCCTCTGGAGTGATGCAGCTTCCTCATGAGCCTGTTCTTATAATGAAGTAAACATCAGGACTTTTTGTCTGCCTTTGGCTGATTTTACTCATTCATGCACTTAAAACCACACAGTTTAAATACACGTGTTGGACGTCGAAATAAAAGCCCAAACACTGTAGACATTTCACTCATGAACATATATAAATAAATAGATTCGACTTCCTTTAACTGTGAAATAAATCAATGGTAATAATAAAACACAGTTGACCCACATGCAGACACAAGATCCCGCCTCCACTCAAGGTACAAGCAGTGAGAACTTCCTAGGGCTGCATCTTCAGTGTGAGTCCAGATTGAGGCCATTCATCAGGTAAGAGAAATCGTCTGTACAGCAGCCGGCACCTTCATGCAGACGGGGGGGGGGCGGTTGGGGGTTAGATGTATTGATGTCTGCTGGAAAACCTTCAGATTTCTTGCCTTCCCGCAGCAACCTAGCAGACCGTCACCGGGAAAAAAACAAAAACAAACGACGTCGGCATGCTGGAAGTGAAAGTCAGGATGAAGCGATTTAAGTATAAAAAAAAAAAAAAAAGCAAACAGCATAGACAAGAAAAGGGGGCAGTCACTGTTGCACTGTTCTGGAAGTCAGGAGAAGAAATCAGGAGGAGAAATCAGGAGGAGAAATCAGGAGGAGAAATCAGGAGGAGAAGCAGCCAATTGCTTTTATCACTTACAGCTTTTCCTGTGTCGGGTTTATGGACAGTAAGTATTTGGGGTAGGATTATAGCTTGTTAGGCAAAGGTTCTCATGAGAAATTCTAAGCCAGTGTCTGAGCAAATGGCAGTTTTATATTACTGGTCATTTACAGTTAATTTAAGCGATTTCTGTGGGACACTGTGATCCAGTACCACAGCACCACAGATTATGTGCTTTGTTCACTTATATTGCAATCGATGAAACTATCGATGGGAATCCCAGTGTTAGGATTTAGGAATACATTTTTTAAGATGAATTGTAGCTAAAACGACTCTATATCCCATTTTCAAAATATTCATACAATCCACTGTCCAGGTGCTGTGTAAGCACGTGTGAAAATACTTTTTTTTCCCCCTTTATCAATAATAAACTGTTTAGGGAGTGAGAAAGATCTAATCAAGGTTGTGAATGATCCATAATGCCAAGGCCCACTCACAATTACTAATGTATGGCGATGATATTGCTAACAGTAAAAAAAAAAATCAATAGTGTAAGACAGGCTATATAGTATTGACAGTAGCCACATGTGCTTTTTTCAAAATCAGATTGAGCTGGTCTTGACAGGTGAAGGTTAATCTTTCACTGTGAATTGCATGGAGACAATTCCACGCCCCTGATCTGAGGTCAGGCACTCTTGACGGAATGACATGTGACAAGCTGCTACGTGACTGCCAGCCTCCTACCGCAGAGGCGCAAATGTCATCACACATCCGTCATCATTTAGCAGGTGGCAGTGGTCAGTGACATACTGCACAGTTACCATCAGGCTGCATCCATCAGCTGAGCTAATCGTTGAATTCACCTCTCCTCTGCCGACTGTCACAAGCGACACTCGTGACCCGGTGTGCCAGGCGCGATAAATTATTCACACTGCGGCGTGAGCTTGATCGTCCAGTTTTCTGACACGTGACACTCGGTGATGTTGCATCTCTGTGCTCTTCTTTCTTGAGCACTCTTCCTCGCTGGTAATGGGCTTCCCGTGTGTGCCAGCGAGCCAAAGCTCTTCCTTGCCCCTCGATAACGGGCTTCCCGTGTGTGCCAGCGAGCCGCCGCTGTCTGCTGGCCCACCGTCGTCCGCCAACCCGCTGCCAGCACAGGCAGGACCAATGGATAGCAAACTGGAGGCAGGCCAAAAGTACAACCCTTCCTTATGGGACTGACCATGACATTAAGCTCTAATTAGATTCAGTTCTGTTAATTAAAGGCAGTGATTAGCCTTCACGTAGGATCACGTCGGTGGAGCAAAGGGTCCTGGCCTCACATTTCTCAAAACTTCTGCTTCCCTTGCCTGAAAATGAGTCTGGCTACATTTCTTAGTAACGAAATAATTAAAAATGCGAGTTGTCTTCTGGTGTTCATGTTTAGTATGCAATGTGAAATGTGACACCCACAGATTTGTAAAGAGAGTGTGGTTCTGCTCTTGTCAGCTGCCAACACAAGCTAACAAATTGAGAATAACAAATAAACAAACAAGCATGCATGCTAAGACGAAGCCAGGCAGCATGGAGTAGCCTGAAAAAGGTGCACTGCATATGCTTTAATTCAGTCCTCCCTGTTGGATAGTAAATTCAAATCGATGGTCCTCTTTCTCTGCTGAGCTTCAGAGTATTTCACAAGCCAAGTTTGAGTAAGAGTGTTATAAAGCTTCTATAATTATGGATCTGAGTTTCTGGAAATTATACCTAGTCTTGCTCTGGACTTCATTTCATGCTCAGTATGGATTCAAAACTGAAAATCCTTTTTTAGTCTAACATTAGGCTTAGTCATTATCTGGGAAAACTGACCATTTGAGGGTGAACGTCCCTGAGCTAATTTCCCTCTACTGCTAAGCGGCATGCAGTAGTATAGCAGCTAATTCAATAGACCAAAACAGCTAAATTTGCAAGTGCAAGGCTTAAAGAGAAAAAACAGCCATAACACCACAGCCCCTGCTTATTAATCCTGGATCATTTTCTTTCTAGACTTACGAAGTCCTGGTGCTTTGCAGCTGCATTGAATCCCATGTGATGAGGGACTACCTTGGCATACAAGAACTGTGTGACCCAAATAAGCTTTAGTAAGAGGCTGCCAGGTTCTGAATGGCCTGATTTGCACTCAGTTGAGACAGCATTGCCAACTTGGTACATGCTAAGTCTTATCATACGAGCGT
Source organism: Tenebrosternarchus preto (assembly GCA_025802075.1). Taxonomy (NCBI): domain Eukaryota; kingdom Metazoa; phylum Chordata; class Actinopteri; order Gymnotiformes; family Apteronotidae; genus Tenebrosternarchus; species Tenebrosternarchus preto. The sequence goes on along the minus strand of JAOYMR010000009.1, from coordinate 8,722,241 downwards.
ATTTTAGGTTAGTCCGAACCTTTGTTTTGATATTAAACACCTAGAAAGACAAAGGCAAAATAGCTTTATTCAGTAATGATAATAGAACACTTTGCTATAGATTCACCAACTGCAATCAAGTGTTAAGTCATGTTATAACTGAATCACCTAGAGCCCATTTTCAAACTTGATGTGATTACATAATACGGTTATACATGATAATTTTGTAAATATGGAGAGTTCTCCATTTTTGAACTGAGATATCCTGGACCCTTGATCTTTGATGGAACCATGATATCTTCCTGTGAAACACTGGTGCCCAAACTTTGACAAAGTGAGTCAGAGGGTTTAAAAAAAGGGCTGAGGATGTCATTGAACTTTATTTACGTTAGAGGAAAAAGCAGGCAAGTGGCTTAAAGTTTTGGGGGAGAGAAAATAAAACAAATAAAGAATCAAGGACCATGTGTGGACACATTACAACTTGTTCTTTTGCTAAACGAGCTGCTCAGTGAGATGTCAAGCTTGGACATCTGGTACTCCAGAGCATTTCTTGTTCTCCTTCTTCATTCTAGGCAAATTTACCATGTAGTAAAAACTGAGTTCTCCCTAGGCCATAGGGATCTCATAAGATGCCAGTAATGGGCCTGTTAGGAATATTTCTTGTGCTTATGTGCAGGTTTCTGCAGAGCCGTCCTTCAAACTCCTTAACTCTTCAGACACACTGGAGATCAAAATTAGAGAACATTCTAAGAAATAATGTAATCTACACTGATCAACATTTGAAGGATTTTTTGTAAGGGGTACACCATGCCACTAGAACAGTGTT
>JAOYMR010000009.1:8707608-8721336 GCA_025802075.1 Tenebrosternarchus preto | reverse complement strand
AGGATTTTCCAGAGGTTTTCTATTGGGTTTAGATCAGGACTCTGGGCTGGCCATTTCATTGTTTCAATGTTTTCAGTGTCAAGGGACTGTTTTACCTGTTTTGCTGTGTGACAGGGAGCATTATCCTGCATGAAAATTGCTGGCTCATTGAGTGATGAATGCAAAGAAGGAACCATGTGTTGTTGATGAAGTTTCTGATACACACTTGCATTAATTCTTCCATGTAGCTGTATGAGAGGTCCAACTCCTGCTGCCAAAAACATTCCCCAAACCATGACACTTTCTCCTCCACCTTTCAATGACTTCTTTACACACTTTGGGTTCAGTCTTTGCCCAGTTTATTGATGAATATAATGTTTCCCATCAGACCCAAATAAATTCCTTTCATCACTAAAATGAACTCTGGACCACTTCTCCTATGTCCACACAACATGCTCCTCAGCAAAGGTGCGTCTAGCTTTTTGATTCTTTCTGCAAATGAGAGGTTTGGTCACTGTAGAGTGGGCTTTGAGTCCAAATGCTTTTAAACATCGAGACACAGTATGAAGAGACAGATCCTTACTCTGTTCAGTGCTGAACTGGCGAACGATTTCAGCTGCAGTGTTGAACTGCAACCTGCTGCCGGAGGGTTTCAGTCACTATGGAACAGCTCACCATTTTTGCAAAGTCAGTGAAAACTGGAAAGTTAGGCTGCCAGTTAAATAGGGTTTTAGGAAATAAGCACCAGGTGCCAGATTAACACCAAGAACTTGAAGGTATCTGAAAGTGTTCTCTAATTTTGATCAGTGTTCTTTTTCAGTTATATAATTTAAGTTATTTATGCTATCCTTTAGAATAATAAGCTTAAAATACTGCTATTTCACTCCTGTTAGGATACTTTCACATAGGACTACTCAATGACCTTCAGATCGTCTCCATCAGTGGTTGGTGTGAGAGCAGATATCCGAGTGTATCCTGTGCAGAAGAGAAGTGCATGTTGCCACATTCCATATGAATATTCGATTAACTTCACATAGTATTTTATATAGTATGTATATCAGCGTAATCTATGAATTATGCTTACTGATAGCCTCTATCTTCAGTTAAGTAAACAGAGATTAATAAAAAGTGGATGATTAAAATGTTCCATGTTGTCTGTATAGTGGGTACAATCTGAAGTACTTTAAAATCCTGCTGCTTTGTAATGTCAAACACAACACATACTGAGCACAGTGATTTAAAACAGTGTGTAATTTTGAAGCACGTGTTCGTACCTTGTTAAAGCTCCTCTCCTCTCCTCATTTGCCTAACAAATTTTGAGCTAGACAATGAAGAGATGAAACAAGAAAAGGATTCAAGGCAATACAGACCCAGAAGCTTGACCGAAGAGTACGATAAAAAAAAGAAACATTTTTGGATATGTTTAGTAATGAAGCAAGTGAACAAATCTGTTGCAAACCACAACACTGAATACTAAGTATTAATTTCTTGAACCTTTCTTTCGTGCAAGATGAAGAAAATTGACTTTGCCGATTTGATTAACTGATTTTAAGTCATGGAATCATAACGGTTTGTCGATCGCAGGCTGGTAATTCGATCACAGGTTGTATGAGCCTTAAAACCCATATATTCCTTCTACACAGCTGAATCGGGTGGTCTGAACATGGCATGCACTTCAATCCAGAATAAAAGTGAAGTATCCATTGATGTAACCTGTGCCCAGGAGAGGAGCTGTGCTCTGTGTAACCCCAGGCCAGTGTTCTTGGAAATTCATAGATTTTCTTTCATTCCATGAAATGCATTCACACCGATGGGAGCTGTCATAAGGAGAAAACAAATGGGTCAGACCAAACATTAAGGAAGACTGTTAAGAGAGCAGAGTAGAAGAAGAGGGAGGAAATCAGAAAGGCGTTAGTTAATTCAAGCTTTTTTTTCTTTTCCACATTAAGCTACTTGGTGCATTTCTTCAGGCTTCCATAGGTCTGCTCAATATTTAGTGAATCAGCTGTTATTGCACAATGCTTTTAGCGGTGGGTAATGAATGCACTTATATGAAAAAGAAACATTGTCTCCACTGCAAAAAAAATGCCTTGGAAATGTTGTTTTCTGTCTTTTTCTCAAATTACTATTCACTGTACTTGTGTTCCAGTTTAATCTCTTTTAATCTTAGAATTTGATTGTGTAATGATTAACAACTTCGGCTTGAGTCTTGCTGTCCTCCAGCAGTGGGCTGTTTTCTGTACCAGTGATTTTTTGTCTCCTAACCCTGGGGTTAATTTGAAAAGAAAGGTTTTAAAAATGATTATTAATGTTAAAGTTACAGTGGTGGTTATAGAAGTTACCAGTGAAACTGGCTGCCACAGAGTTCTCCAAGGGATTTGAGCAAAAGCTCCATGTAAAGATTTAGTCTCTAGCTTTAAACTACACTTAAAAACTTCATTTAGATTAAGTGGATGTAGTAGATATTGCTGATGTTTGATAACAAAATGACGTTTTTCCTCAGTGAATATAGGATGGACTTATATAAGACGGATAAAATCTTCTATTATCAAACCTGTACTAAGCTACTAAAGAATATTCCACAGAATATTAATAAATCAGATAATATTAGTTCTACTTACTTTTAAGACTTTGTGAGCAGATCGTGCATCCATTCTAAGGGAACGCTTTAACCTGGGCCATATTATATGTGCTTGCATCATAAAAATTACGTTTACGGGCTGGTATGAAATGAATAAATTGTACAGCTTCTATTAATACATTTATGCCTCTTTTAGTAGAATAATTGCAGTGTATACCATAGCTAGTTTTTAGAGGAAAATATTGCTTCAGATAACAAATAGCACAGATATAGGCTCTGTTTCATAGTCTCGTTTGTACCCAATGTGGTAACATTAGATAAATTACATTCTTTATGGCCATTTGTTGTAGTACTGCTATTTCCTAACAGGAAAAACAAAGGTACAGGGGGAAAAAGAGAAAGAAGAGGAGGAATATAAGAGGAGAAAAGGTGCAGTGTCTAATATACCAGCAAAAGTCATATTAGACTGCTCAGCTTTCTAAAAACAATTCAGTTATATTGGGGGGCAAAGAAAAAAAATAGTAGCAGAGTTATTGTTGGTCACCTCAAAAGACCTGCTATAATTAAGGTGTACCTAGGATGGGAGCTCCACTCGTATTCCCACCCTTCGCACTTTAATCAGTCAAATGTGGTGGTGTTATGAATATTCTGCTAACAGATCGCAAAGGGAGTCTAAGCAATGGCTGTTCATCAAAGGCCCTCGTTAAGTATTAATGAGCTGCCAATAATCCGCAAGGCTTTTTATTGATCTTGTGCAGATGAAATCTTTAATCTTGACAGCTAGCACTCTGTCTCCTGAGAGGAAATGCTCTGTACTTCTGGTTATTTGTTGCTCATAGCAAAGAACTTGTACCAGGGAATGGTGACCTCTGAGTAAAAAAAAATATCTGACTCACCACTGAGTATTTCCAAAGGTAGCAGAGAAACACATAGGAAGAGTCCTTTACACCTCCATTACTGACATGGGTCTGGTAAACCAATGCACCATAGTAGCACATCCTAATATAAGTTTTGTTTTGAACACAGTCCATCGAGAGCTCGAATGAACTTGCCTGTGGGATGCATTTAGGTACTGAAGACGTAGTTTGGGAAGAACATCTACATCTTCGGTAATATGTAATATAATTTCTGCCTTCCAAGTATATATCAAGAAAATGACTAGAATCCATAAAGTTGTATTGCAAGATGTCCAATGCGTAATGCATATAAAACAGAATTAATGAGACTATATAAAAATATGGACATTAGGATTTATAAAACTCTTTATCAGTATGCCATGGCTTATCTAAAAATATCTATCTGAACATACAAAGTTAAATGTTAAAGTATATTGCCACATGTATGTGGACACCCCTCCTAATTACTGAGCATAGGTGTTCTAGTTTAGCCACAGCTATCGCTAACAGATGTAGGAAACGCATAGCCATGAAAATGTGACAGTATCATAGTTGGCCCAAGACAACCATAAAATGCAATTACTGTAACATGGAAGCTTCTAGAAGCTCAAACATCTCAGCCACAATATGGTGGGGCACGGAAAACCACAGAACAGATCAACTGAGTACACAAAGAGAGCACTATTGCACACCTGAGCACAAAGTGAAATCCCTGAAGATACGGTTTGATGGGTTTAGTGTGGAAGACCTCCAGAGATCTGCACAGAGCCCTGGCCTCAACATCACCTTTGATTTGGAATGTCATCTCCATGTTAATACCTATGCCATCGACTCATTAACACCCTTGTCATCTGCATATTAATAGCCATGGTTTTGGAATGGGATGTCCAGTAAGCTCACATAGGTGTGATGGTCAGGTACTTTTGGCCGTATAGCATACTTTCTACAGTCACACATATATATATATCCCCCCACAAACACAAAATAAACACACACACACACACACACACACACATACACAACCACATGAGGTCCATTAAAGTTGTTTGGAGATTGTAGCTACACAGAGACCCACTGAGAATATACTGTCGGCATCATGGTGATTGGAATGTGACCTTACGTATTTTGCAGCCTCCCATTTGTTGGTCTTAGCACAAACTCAAAAACTGTGGTCACAAGAATGAGATTAAAAATGACTGATATCAGAGAAAATGAAAAGGGTAATACTGAAAGGGTCACTGTAGAATGTTGGGATTAAACCAAGTGGAAAAAAAAAAAAAGATTTTAACTGCTGCGAGTAAAGGTGATTTGTTTGTTTTGTTTGTTTGTTTTGTTTGTGAAAGAACATTAAGAGTAATATGAACATCTGGCTCATCTTCTGCATCAGGTAATGATTCACCTCAGCATATCATTATCATTACAAAAAGAAAAGAAAAACTAAAAAGATTCACCCTGAAACTGTTGGCTACCCTAAGGCAGAACCCTTTTTGTGCCTGTAAAGCAACCATATAAGGGCATATCTCAACAAGGCAGTTTTGAGAGGTTCTGCATGATGGACAGATGATCAAAACACAGGGGTACAAGATGAAAATGCATCCTGCTGCTTGCATTGAATCCCAACTGTGCCTTGGGCTGCCTGTAGCCAGCAGTCCAAGGGGAATTTAATTAGTCACATTCATTGGGCAAATGGACACAGCAGGGTCAAACTCTCTCCTTTTGTGGTATACAGAGTGACATACATATATGTGGTCAGTCATCTGAAGTGACATGGACTTTCAAATTGTTACTATTGTCCTCTGAGTGAACTAAGGTACTTTGTAATTCTACATTAGTTTGGCTTGAAAAGACTTACACTCTCAGTCTGGAAGAGGTACTGTCAATCAAAGATAGTTTATATAGCGCTTTTTACAATGCTTCTCACAAAGCAGCTTTACAAATGTCCAGGTCCAAGCTTCCAGTAAGCAAGCAAAAGGTGACAGTGGTGAGGAAAAACTCCTTGAGACTACGAGAAAGAAATCTCAAGAGGAACCAAATGGGGGAACCCATCCTCCTCTAGTCAACAACAAACAGAATAAACATGTGAACAGAAATCATTAATAATAAGCCAAATAACACAGCACAGTGTCACATTTCCTGCAAGCTTCAAAGCTGGTTATTCTACTACCTCAGACTGCATCCCCCAGCATCCACCTGGCCAGAAGCCTGCTTGTGCTGTCCTGTCTGTGTTTTGGTTACTGATGTTCTTTTCTGCCTTTGTCTTTCCTGGCTTTTCCTGGTTTATCGGTTCTCTTGTCTTTGACTTTATTCATACTGTGTTGTTGCTTCCTTTTTGGTTACCAAGCCTTATCTGGCTATTGACTATGGCTTTGGTTCAACTCATTGTTCAACTCATAAACCCAGTGTGTTCAGCCCACCCTGTGAGCATCTGAGCATTATATGCAGTGTTACCATGGGAATTGTGTTGACATTAGCATTTCTTAATCTGAAATTGTTATGGCTGTACTGTAAAGTACATGCCATAAAAACGGTATAGCTAACAGATGATACGACATAGCAGAGATGTATGTCAAAATAGATAAACTGGAAGCTTCTGCAGATAGAAAGTTTCCCAATCTCGATTTGGTGAATAAGAGTCTCAGGATCAGATCTGGTGCAGTACAAGATCGGGAAAGACAAGGCTTTACTTTTTACTATTATTTTTTTTTAACATGCATTGCAGTAAGCAAGAGATTCATGGTGTTAGAGAAAGATCCAGGGACTTTTACATCAATATCAACTGAAAGTCATGTACACCAATAGCTAATAATTCATTCATGCAGTTAGAGCTTTACTCTGTGAATTAGACACTCACACACACACACACACACACACACACACACAAATTTAGTAATAGCAATGACTGAAGTTTGGCATTTGAATATAATGGGTAGTTGTTCAATAAAAAATCACCCAGGCTTAAGGTGTCACAGCCAAAGTACTCTGGGAAAAAAACAAATAAAACACTAAATTATTTCACCCTTCTTTTATGCTCACAAAAATAATGGGCTAAACCCATTACTGCCATTTTGGTTATGCGAGTCAGTCCAAGCTGAATCAAGAGCTACGTCTGTGTGAGTTCAGCTTGGACCTCAAAGATCTGCTACAAAGAAACTATTTTCCTTTTCAGAGGGCAAATTCATCAAGTTACATGTTCTCTGCTGGCAGTTAGTCAGGTTATTGCTTTTCTCAGCAGTTATGATAAGTATAGATTTGATGCAACATATACCTTTATATATGTATATTCCATAATACATATGCAAGTGCTCATATGCTTATTATGCAAGATTGCAATTTAGACCAGCATTAGAGATTGTTGTAATAATCCCTTTTAAAATATTAATTCTCTTGTAGAACAGTTTTATCCGAGTACCTTGTTTCAAATTACTGCAATGCACTGTGGTGTTCTTACAGAGGCAGAGCAGATCTTCCTGATGATCTAAGTGCAGATTTAAAAACAATCAACTGAGGTGTATGCAAACGAGCTGCTGATTATGTATGAAATGCATTTCCATACCGAAATAACTTGTCTCTCTTCATGACTGCTGAAGAATGTGGTCACAGATGTGTGCTAAAACAGGGAAATACATTACAGGGATTAAGGGTTTGTTTGCAATTGCAGGTGCAGAGATGACAGTTTTTACATTGCAAATGAGTTGGACGTGTGTGAGCAAAGTAGTTCTGTGCTGCCAAAGGTCATGTAGTCATTATGTATTAAACTGTTGGTGACTCTGATAAATCAATTAATAACTGCATGACAGTGAGGGAAATGCAATTTAAAGGGCACAGAGAAATGTGAGTTCAGTAAATGAGAATTATTGGTAGAGTTTCTGCCTTTTTAATTATCCAACCAGTTTATTACATTTGATTTGATTATTGATACATTCAGTGAATATTAAAATGTTTGATATTCAAGTTATGTCCATGTTAAGGTAACTGTAGATATTATAATTGAATCAGAGTCAGCTATAGTTGAATTAACTGTCACAATATTTTTTAAATGATAGGGCATGTTCTCTAGGATCATACTTAAGGAAAATGGAAAATTCAGTAGTTGGGGGAATAGTATCAAGACCAAAAATTAATTAAAGATAAAGAGGGAGCTATTTTAACCATAATTGGCCCTTTGCACTTCTCATTTTTGGCAGAGAGAAAGGGATCCTGAGACTGAGAAATTCTCCGTTGATATTAGAAATTGTAAAATAAATTGTTTCGCTTTCGCAGGGTTGTGTCTCAGAGCTGCGAGACACAAAACTGCAGGCTGTAGACAGTTTTGCATATTGGACGTTCTGCTATCTTCATCCTGTCCTTTTGCCTCTGTTATCGGTGTGCTCAGTATGCATTAGCCATTGTCACCAGTGTGTAAGATATAGCCTACACTATGCATGCTGCACTGCACTGCACAGGCAATTACTCTCCACTGGAGAATAGTAGTGTGTTTGGAGATAATGTTGTCCAAAACATAGAAAGAAAGAAAGAAAGAACGAAAGAAACAAAGAAAGAAAGAAATTTTGAAGAAACTTTGTAAACAAACATGCTTGGTATTCGTAGTTAGAATACGGTGGTATAAGGCTCATTTTCTCTGGATTTTTTAGATAGGCATAAATCATTCGATTTCTCTTTCATTATTTCTGAAGTATGATTTCCATTGTCTAGTTTAAAATGAGTCATTAGCGTGCATGCATCACATCTGAGTACATAAGGAGCCTGAAGTATGGCAGCCATCAAGAATCAGCAGCTTCCCCGGGTGCAGTGTACTTACCACGAATGAGTGTCTGAAGTTGCTGACAGACGCTGAAATAACTGAAGTGCCGTCATAATTCACCTCAGTGTATCACTGGTCTTGTATATGCCTCCTTTTCTTTTCTGGGCCCCTGTTTAGCAAACCTTCAAGGGAGGCATGATGTCATTTCCTTCCAGGAACATTTGGGACCATGGCTGCCATGGCAACCCAAGAGGCCTCCATGGACTTACGTAGGCACAACGTGACTCCTTAATCCTCTATTCTATAATTATCTCTATGGCAAATGCTAGTTTACATTTCAGCTTAAACCGAGCATACAATCAGAGAGCATCGTGCTCGTCAGGGTTAACGCCAGCGTAAGCCCAGAATATTCTCCGAGAGACAACCGCAGCACATGGCCTCAGGTTATCTGCAGTTAATGCTGTAGCTAGATCATTTACACAGTCATGACCTTATCATGAACAGCACTGAGTTCCATTAAAATGTGCAAAATGACAAGCATAATTAGCTATGCTGCATTTAACTGCCACATTATTAAGCACATAATAATTTTATTATAGCATCATTCTTAGTGCTCTACAGCTTCCCCAGCCATCGTGGAATCACCTACAGCTGCATTCTCTAATCTGAAATGTTTAAAATTTCTAGATTTTTTTGTCATCATCCTACAAATTATTTGAAACACATGAGTTTGGATAGTAAATTTTATATAACTGCTATAAAATTGGTTTGTTATTATAGAGGTTCATCTTTACTAACTTGTTAGTGATGAGTCATATAAGTGCTTGAGTGTAGCTCATGATCAAACCTTTCCCAGGCCTAATATTGCTGAGCAGGAGCAGGATTGCCAGACAGTGGCCGTGCCAATGATCTCTGGTTATGGGAGACTAAAAACACAAAACACTCTGCAGCTCCTACCTCTCTATCCCCTTTTGTATATACTTGGCTGCAGAAGATCTGACTACAGCAGTGCAGTTGGTGCTGATACAACTAACCTCAGATCAATACAGTGGATATTACACCACATGGGGCGTGAGGCCTGTGGAATTTGCTAAATAAGTAGAAATGTCGGATTTCTTTTATTCTTGAAATCTCAGTAAAAATTCCCAATCAACATACTGTGAGAAACTGATCTGTTCATTCGAATGGGTTTTTAGTTCCTAGTCTAATTGGAACAATTTGCATCTGGTAGGGCTTGTCACAGCACCATTTTTTCAAGGTTTAGCCTCTTAAAACTCAGTCTTATTTTGCTATCCTGTGGAATTATTCAGCAGCTGTGAATTATTCAGTACGTGCACTGCAACTAATATAGGAAGAAGAGTCTGCAGGTAGTGGCAGCTCCTTGGGGTTAACAGGGTCAAGGGGGCAAGCTCAAAACACCCCTCTTTCAGCTTAAGCAGGGGTGGTCCACGCATCTGACTACTGACTACTGACTATTGTTAAAATCCTCTAGATCTAGCATTTTGCAAAGTCATCAGAGATTTTAAATCAATGATCTAACAGCTTTTTTCTAGGCAGCTGTAAAATGTGTGTTGGCGTGTGCTGTCTATATATGCTTCATGCACACTCTATTTCTGACATATAATGTGCATTTGGCATATAATGTGCACAGCAGATAAGCTCCAGTAAACTACACATGCAGTAGTTGTCTACCTTTTAATCCACTTTCCCAATATGTCTTTGTTATGCGTTTTCAAAGAAGCTGCATTTTCATTTCTTTTTGCAGTTCAGAATTATTACTGCACAAAGTAATTCCACACTGCACAATCAATGAATCCCCAAAACTAATCAGAGAGAGTAAACTGGCTTCAACAGTCCTCTCCATTATTTCACTCCATACATGTGAGGCAAAAAAAAAAATGCATGATTTTGCAAAGCCATCGTCCGCATTCATTACTGAGTTCTGCATCGGGCCGTAACGCTTTCCCCCCTAAACACCTGCCAACTGCAAATGACCTCCTGGAGTACAGGAGGAAAAGAGTCACTGTGATACTCATTGCGATGTTCAAGGCTAGAGGGAAAGTGCTTTTAAAGGAGTGCTCGCATGGGGAGAGAGAGCTGGCTCGACACACCTCACAGGAATCACCGCAAGCATCCACCTCAAAACAGAAAGGAAAGCCTTAGTAAACACAACATGTGCTGCCTGTTTTTAAAAAGACTGAATAAAACAGTGATACATCTCAACAGCTTTAAAAATAAATAAATAAAACAGAGGGAATTTGTATGATGATCCAAAGAGATATTTGATATTTCAACATTTCAAATCTTTAATATTGCTGAGCAAAGCAGGTTTTTTTCCACCTCTGAGTGTCCAAGTGATGTTAGTGTAAAAATGTTGCATTGCATAAATAATGACAATTTCCCCAGCTGTACTAATGGCTTTTAGCTACTATTATCATCAATACAATATTTAACAAATGAAGCACTGCTGATTAGACTGCAGCAAATGGCCCATAATTGGCAATCTGGAAGCACAATCCTTCATAACCATGTTCTGTCCAATCATAATCATGGGAGATTATGGAGACACTCTCTGGGCAGAATAAAAGTGTGTATTATACAGGATAAGCTTAAGTCCTTTAAGTATGCTCCTTGCACATGACCTGGTACAATGTCAGTGCTTTTTTTTCTGTTCTAGCAGACCAAGTCATCGAGAAATCTGTTTTTTTTTTTTCTTTTGGTCTTGCAGGGTTGTTCTTTAGATAAAAAAGAAGGGATTGTACTGACTTTGATGCTAGTCTGTGTTCCCTAACTATCTCTCTGTGCACTGGTCCATTAGTTTTATACTTGTGGAAAGACCTGCTATATTGTTAGAAATGACTGACAAAGGTAAAAAGGGATATAAAAAACGGGGTTGCAAAGAACAAAGGTAATAACCACAAAGCAAAAAAAAAAAATAATAATAAAATATATATATACTGAAGAGCAATTCAACACACTTCTATCTCTTAATTACCCATGCGATTACCATGAAAATTTGAAAATGGTCCTTTATGAGTGTGAAGAGCCTGCGCTAATACAGACAGTTGCATTGGTAAAGAGGGCATTAAAGCATATTACAGCCGGCAAAGAACGCAATATGCATGCGTTAAAAAACACGAACTGTCACCGATATGAAACAGGAGGTCCAAAGAGTCACACATCAGACCTGAAGAGGCAGTGTGTGTGTTGAACACATTCGCTGAGGTCACTCTGTCTGATGGAAGCTATTAGGAAGAGCTTTTAGTAACTGACACAATGCTTCTGCACTATTTGCTAATGCATTTCCTGTAGGACATAAGCAAACAGAGCAAAACTGTCGTTCTACATTTTTAACAGGAGTTACGTTTGTTACACAATGCTTACAACACAAATTACATTAAGTGTACATTAAACTTTATAGCACATGTACTGCAGTGATTTGGGACCGTAGTCATGGGTTTGTGTTCATGTATTAGCAGACGTGGAGGAGTAATTAGGGGCGTGTCTCTGTGGACGGCCTCGTTTGACCTTTGCATTTCTTGACTCATGACTAACCAGCTGCTGTTGCTTCACACATGGAACCTTGTGGGTCGAGTTTGTGGCCTTTTGCATAATTAATGCGTCTCTGTTGTGGTGCCCACATTTAAGTAAGGCTTACACATCTGGAGAATGCAAATGTATTCGTGATTGACTAAATTCCTTTGCTAATCTCTTCACAGGTTCTTAGGAAGGTAAAGTAAAATTTGACTTTAATATGACATTTATGAAGTGTTTTGTTTTTTTTGTTTTTTTTTAAAAAAAGGCATTTGGTTGCTGCTTAAAACTTAAAACTGGTGAAATCATTTTGCTTCATTTTTCTATTTGAAAGATGTTATATGATGATGATGATGATGATGATGATGATGATGATTGCTGTTGTTGTTGTTGTCGTTGTGATGTAGTGGTGATGGAGGCACTATTGTCGCAATAAACCTAGAAAAACAAACAAAACAAAAAAACTATGTTTAAATATATGTATGCATCTTTTATATCCTGACAGATGAAGCCATATGCTGCAACTAATCACTACCATCAGCAGTTTAACCTTGCAAAACTATACATAGAACTGTTTCAACAGCCTCGTGAGTAAGAATAAAAATACATTGACTTCATGGATGGATGCTGTAGGAAATAAAAGGAAGGAAATGAATCATCAATAAAAGTGATCAAACGTCTCTCGAAAATGATTTTGCAAGCAGATGCTGCGGTCGTCTTTTATTCCGCAACTTAATGTACAGCAACTAGAATGGCAAGAATTTCAAACGGCTGCTTTTAAAATCTTTTTATATGTTGTGGTTTATTGCTTTTAGTGTAGTTCTTTAGTTCTCCAGTTCTATAAAGTACCTTTATTAATACATATCAATGAGCATATTAATTCATCTCACTGTGTGAGAAAAGTCTTTCATTTTCTTAAGGAGATTTTCTCTTTAATACAGGAAAAGACATCTGGCTTATTACGACCTCCCTGGGGGGGGTAATTTCACACCTAATAATGGGCTATATAAAGTTCAAATAATGGGATGATGAGCTGATGTTTACATTCTACCAAAGAGGCTCCCACTGCTCCGCCCATACAGCCCTCCTGTTTCGGCTGTTTGTCCTGACAGATCCACTTGTGTGTTTACTCTTTCCACCCACTTCCTGTTTGAGCCCCATTAATCCTATGTACTTATACCTATTCCTATTACCACCGGTTTGCTAGGGTTGCTAGGGTCTATTTGGCACAGTTCTGGATCTGCCTCCTGTCCCTAGTCACCAGTCTTGCTTAATCTCTACTTTCTTCCCGCTGTTTACCTGATTCATGTGGGATGTTCTCTCTCCAGTTCAGGATTTGCACTGAATGTGCCTATATGTCTTGTACATAACGCAGGTTGTTAAACTGACCGATTTAACTACCCTCTCAGTTTGTCCTCAAAAAAAAAAACAAACATAAAATGCTTGCAGCTGCCACCCACTCACGTTCAACCCTTGTGTTAACCTCAACAGGCTGACTGTGCACTAGTGTGCACACGGGCTATTGGTTTGTACATAGAGGTGACCTTACGTGTCACCCTTAGCTCTGTCAGTGACATCAGCTTTTCCCGGTCAACCCCAACTGCATTACTGCAGTTCCCAGAGAGCTTTCACAGCACAGTTGGAGGGCCCTGCGTGGATTCGGAGGGGCCTCTTCTACACTCCTGCTTTAATGGAATGATTTATTAGCGGTGCACTTGAGAGAAGCTTGCGACATCGCTTCGGTGCTCCATGAACTTCAATGACATATGGTATACATGAACTAAACGCGCCATCATCTCTGGCTGTTAACCATCGTAATCATCCCCGTGATGTTTCTAGTTCTCAGTCCCATCACTCAAAACTGGAGTGTCAGCAGCTCTCTATTTTACTCTCTGGTTTACTTGATTAGTCCACATCTGATGTGAGCAGAAGACCTGGCAGTGTTCATGGTTGCTTTGTTGTGGGGGGGGGGGGGGGGGGGGGTTTTGTATTAAAAC
>JAOYMR010000009.1:8693533-8706052 GCA_025802075.1 Tenebrosternarchus preto | reverse complement strand
CCCCCCCCCCCCCCCCCCCCCCCCCCCCCCCCCCCCCCCCCCCCCCCCCCCCCCCCCCCCCCCCCCCCCCCCTCTGTATTAAAGCACTGTGGGTGAATGAAGATTGAAATAATCCATTTAACAACTGAAAGGGATAGTTCCTGGAAACACAACCATGCAGTTAAACTTGCACGGAGGTCAGTAACCATAATGCACCACAGCAAAGCTGGCATTAACTAAATGGGTTGTTTGCCTTGTATCAGCCTGAATTACATATGAATTACATATTATACTTTTTTTTTTTTTGCATTCATGTGTCTGACATTAAGTCGTGCTCTTGAAGCACTTATATCTCGTATCTGCATTAGTAGATCCAGTCTCACTTTGCAGACCATAGAGTGATGTGTGGGTTTGGCTAGTGCCCTGGGCCATATGGAGCTCACAGTAGCACTATAGAACACAGGCAGATGGCAGAGGCTACAAAGAAAGGAATTGGACAGTCAGTCCAACCAGAATGCCCACTTTAATACAACACGTACGATGCAACCATGCTTGTCTTGCTAATCTGTTTGGAAGATCTTAAACATCCGAATGATATTTTCACATATCACTAGTAACAAATTCTCATTGTTTAGCCATAACCTAGTTTGTCACAATGTAGAGATAACTTAGGAAATATTTAAATAAACATGCTGAATATCTGTCATAGCATATCTGATATGCATTATTTACTGGAAGTGGTGCTGAGAAATTGAGAAATGTTGAGATATTGGATTACTGTTGTATCAGCATTGAAAATGTTGGTGTAACCACTAGAAACCAGGTGTAGCTGAAAGCAAATAATATTTGTTATGTGCTTGTCATTTGCATATGCACTTGATGTGTTTTTTCCTGCCTGTACTTCACTGTGGAAACAATAATAAACCATCTAACTGTTTCTGTGATGCAGAACTACAATCCCAGAATTCTCTAGGGAGCTAGTGTTTGTATGTGCCTGCGCATATGTAAACACATGCATGCCTGTATGCTAATGTGTGCGTGTGTGTGCATGTGTTTCAGTGTGTTTGGCTATGTGTGTGTCTAAATGTCACATGTGATTTACAATAAAACTTTACATCTAAAACACATACAAAATTTAACATCTAAAATTGAACATTACAGATTTGAAATGTGCATTAAAATTCTGAATAGCTTCTCATGCACATTAGTGTTTGATGTTGTAGGGGGTTTATTTATCAACCAATACCCTGCATGCCTAGGGCCAACTATGGTGTAAGCAAAGGTTTCAATACTTAAGAAATTGAATACATTTAGAGTCCAAATTAGATTTACCAAATATGTTGGGAAAAGCACATTGCATAGGCCGTTGTAGGTTATTAGTATATCAAATAACTCTTCAGTTAATCTAATTTAGGGTAAATATACACAACAAACAATGACTGCTTTTCAAGAAATTTCAAGAAATCAAATAAAACTATAACTGGTTCCTCGACAATAGTCCACTCATAGCTAGTTCGTATTGAAGTATATACATTATATATAGCCTAGATTTGAGGTAACACTTGGTTTATTAGCAGTATATAAGTGAAATAAGTTACACATTCCAGTTGGATAGAGATAGTAAAGGGTATACAAATGATACTGTAAAGAAACTGAATTACAACATGGAAACCTGCACCCTGTGTGCTACGTATGTGAAGGCTGAGCACGTTGGTGCAGGATGGATTGGATTCAGTCCTCTCTGTGAAAGATGTGACAGCTATGCACAGGAGCGCTGGATGGATTGAACACAGTTCAGCCAAGATCATGCGTCTTGTAGTTCACTTTTATACGTTTCGAGCAGTTTTAAAATATAATGTCATAAAAACCAAATAACCAGTGAGGGATCAGTTGAGGGGAATCTGGCGACCAGGCAAACAATAGGCTGGCTCATAATAAAACAGAAAGCAATTAACTCAAGGGCCAAAGATATCTTGAACCCTGATTAAATTTCCCTGCATAATCATGCAGTAAACCAGACCAAATATATCCAACTGATTAAGATAATACCAATTTTATTTCCTCAGTTGGAAGCTTGAGCCTGGGGATGAATCTCCACTGGGAGGCGCTAGTGAGTCCCACTGCTCCCAGAGAGCAAAAATACATCTGTGCTATTGCCCCTAAGGTCAAAAATCAGTTGCAAAGTGTTTCTTATTTTGAAAAATAACAGGAATTGCGATCATTGTTCTGGTTTGCAGAATGAGCATGTTAAAAGTTCATTCACGCCACATTCACACTGACCACATTGACCTCTGCAGGCCTATGGAGCCAAAGAGAATATTACCACATAGTTGGAAATCTTGTCTGAGAGTTCTTTCTCTACCAGGAAAGCTTTGCTTTAAGCTCTTCACAAATGAGCAGTTGCAGTCAGTGGCTGCATTTCAAATTCCTCCCCCTGTGTGTCGAGTTTCTTCAAGTCTCACTTTTACGTCTTGTAAATACCGTGTTGCTTGTTAAAAGTGAGCTACTTTTGACTGGTAAGTGGCAGTCAACTTCTGTTTAAGGAACAGTAGGCTCCATAATAGTGCACAAATAAAACCAGCGCATATTACAAAGAACTGAATGTGCTGAGTTTTTATGTTGCAGATGTCAGCTCTTCACATATATCCCCCAGGCCCTTTCAAAGCCATCTTAGATCACTGCCACTGCATGAACCCCTTTTGAAACCATGCACATCTATTACCTTGTCAAACTACAGCTAACTGGTTAAATAAAGTGTTTCGAGCTTAGATTTGGTGCTATTATCTGCCACAGTGCAATATGTGGTTAGAAGAGTATTAGTGAGTGGAAACTGCAACTCAATTTCCACAATTTCCCACAGTTTCTTCAAATACTTCACTAGCACTTTGTTTAGAGAACTCCACATAAATATTTTGCTCTGATGATTTCAAACCACTTGGCTAATATTATGCAGCTCCCTTCATAAGTTTTTTTTTCTCCAAACCAGGAGTAAATATATTAGAACTGGAATCGCTTCTCTTCTCCCTTATTAGCATTTGCTTGTTAAAGTGAATATTCTGTTTGTACTCTGTGCCCAAAACACAGTCGGAATATCACCTCATACAAGTCCTGTACCAACTGTAATGTGCATGCATGCTTAGCTATAGAGTTAGGACTGTCTTCTGATTCAATTAGCATAAATGCAAGAAATTATTAGTGCTTGTTTGGAGAGATTCACATTATTAGCCATCCTGTAAAGCGAATCATTCCTAGAACCGTTTACTGTTTAAGCTGCTACTGACATGCACGGTCACTTCAACAATGGCTGCTACGAATCTGATCACATATTTGCTTGATTTGCTTGGCTAATACCCATTGTGAGGAATCTCCCTAGACCAAAGGCACAACAAATGCAAGTGTGTGTGTGTGTGTGTGTGTGCGCATGTATGTGTGTTGGAAGGGCAGTAAACATACTCATTAAGGAATGTCTTCAGCTCTTAACCCCATCTCTTTGAAATTTGAGATGAGAGACCTTATATTTACATATGGATCTTCAGTTTGTAATGAAGCCTGTTGAGAGAGAAAAAAAGAGAAAATCTACACTCAGCTCTTGGTTTGGGTTGTCTGCTGAACAAGGGGACTATGATTTCACACTGAAGATGGGCACAGTTGAGAAAATGACAGCAGCATGAAGCAGCATTTTTTCAGACTCTGAGATGTTCTCACATCATTTCCACAGTTTGTGTGTATCCATGTCGTCACCTGGCGCAACACAAACGTCAAAATGAACACTGAAGCGCTTCTAATTGGAGCAGAGGGGAGTGCATCTCTGAAAATCACGTATTAGTGCTCTGGCATGACTGGAGTGCCTCTCTCTCTCTCTCTCTCTCTCTGACGAACACTTACCATGGAGGCCCTGGATGGGCCCTTCTGCAGAATGCTTCATTACCTGCATTGTATCACCTTCCATTAGCATTCGTGTCACAGGCCCCTGCCTCCCGCACTCACTGAGTCTCTTGGCAGGCTCGGGTGCCCACTGGGTCCCCACACGAGCCTGGCTTCCTGGAGGCCCATGTGCCAGCCGGCTAATTGGCTTATTCAGCACCATTCCGCTCAAACCCTGATTCGCTTTATGTCACTCGTCAGCGACGGAGACCCTGCGAAGTGCTCGAGTGTCCAATCCTGCCCAGATGCAAGGGCGCTCTGAGCGCAATTTCGACCGGTGTGGCTGCCGCCTCGTGATTGGCTTCTGATTGGAGAGAGCTTCAGCACGCCATGCAAGTTCTGACACCCCGTTAGCATGCAGAAAGTCTTGTATCCCCCGCTTTGTGTTAATAAAGAAGGCTGGAGCGGAGGAGCTTCCTGCTGCCAAGCTGTTTTCTTTGATGCAGAAACCCGCCTTGTTTGTGCATGAGCTCCAATCCCTTATGCTAATCACCAGAACGTAAGTCACCGAGGCCCTCTGTGATATGTGAAGTTAGTTATAACTGCTCACGGAAGGCTATCTGCATAGCATCTTTAATCTGTCTAGCTTTCCTTCTGTAAACTTAATAACCTAAAGCTTTTCTTCAAAGTGCTTGCCAGCAGTGACTCGAAATTAAAATCAGGAATTTGCGCTAAGTAAGATGATTTAGGCAGATTAAAACACTCTTTTTTTATATTTTATTGTAAGTTTGGTAGTTTTTTGCACATGTTTGTTTGGTTGACACACAGACCAAAGCAGAGAGTAACACTAAACCAGCATGCATGGAGTCACTCAGCTCAACCATGTTCATTTATGCTTAGTGGCAACCAACTGGGAATAACAAAACTACAATTGATGTCTACCCAGTGCCACTCAGACAAAATATGACCTAGAGAAGAGTCATAAAATACATTTTTATTAAATTCACATCCTTACATTTTTATTTGAACGTCTGCGTGAATCTTTTTTTTTTAAGAATTGTATGCCTGATGATTGGATTGTTGGACCGTTATTGCACTGTGGGGGAAAGTATCACCATTACATTCAAACAATGACCCCGGGGGCTGGGTTAGAATTTCAATTCACCCCATCCGGACAATCTCCCCTTGCTGCATGCTGCTTGGCGCCGGTGATGCCGATAGTGTTGTCCTCTCCATCCGGAGGTGGTCGATGAAGTGGCTGGGCTGAGCTCTGAATGGCCAGAGGCTAAACAAAGCAACGGGAATCAGGATGACGGCCTGCTTCCATTATGGCTTTCAGAAGTGGCTCGGGTGCACGTCTGTACCCGGGTGCCCTGTGCAATGTGAATAATCTTAAGCACAGATGAACAGCAGGAAGGCTAGATGAACATATGATTGCTCTTTTTGTATCAGTATCATAAGTTTTGGATCACTGACAATCACTGTCAACCACGTTAAAATATGGATGTTATTACATATTGTAATGACTATGTAATGTATAAATTTACCAGCACTGAGGAATTTTTTTCACACTTTCAAAACTTTGTAAGTTAATAGATTACTTATCATAGCCTAAATCACACAAGCATGGTAAGACAGCCTACTTAAAAAGAAGACATAGCTATATGAACATATCTGGATGGATCTTCTACAAAAAACTTTTCTAACAATCTGGTATTTGAGCCCCATCCCTTAGAGAGGGATTTTTCCAAATCTATGCAATCTTTGATGTTTGCAAACTTTATAAATCTTTCTTGCTATGAACATTTAAATAAGTAATTGGTACAAATATTGATTTTGTATGAGTGTAGAGTGTATATGCACCCGTATGTGTCTTACATGGTAATGGAGAATTTAAAAAGACAATCAGCTATCAGATGTAAACGTGTGAGTGTAGTATTTTCTCTGTATGTATAACAAAATCCTAAAAGGACACAATCTTAACACATCCCAACCCATTAATTCCACTACAATATCTACATAAACATTTTGGCTCTTGATAAGAATAAAGCTGTAATTATAATTAGCAAGAGCTGTACTGCACATGAGTAGGTCAGCTGGTTGAGAACTACTGAATCACTGCATTCTTAATGGGATCCCTTAGCACTCTAGGACAGCTGAAGAAACAGTAGCTATGGAACGAAAATGGACTTGATATGGCACCCTGGAGAACCATAGTGTAGAAAACCATACTTTATATCTGGATAGTAAAATTCTAAGCTACAGGTAACCTTCTCTCTACACTCACTGTGTTAAAAAAAACACCTTCCTAGCATACAATCTGGCCACTTTAGATGAGCCTCTATTACATTCACTTTGTGGGTGTTGTGGTACACACTGCAGCCCATCTGTAGTGTACAATTTGTCAGGTTTCCTCTACCTTGTCCATCACTGGTCATTTGCTGACCACATAACCTCTGCTGCTGGCTTTTTATTTATGTGGTGTACCATGAACACATCAATAATACTGACGTTGTAGAGGGTGTTACGTTGGATATGTCAGTCATGGCAATGTTTTTAATAAACGTATTTATTATAACAGCATCTTCATAATAAATGTCATTTTTTAGAGCAAAATTTTTCTAACAGTATAGCTTCCTAATAAAGTAAGTAGTGATTGTAAACATATAGGTGGAGGACTTGTGCATAGCAGAGCACAATGCCGAGTCTAAACCCATAGATCCTCACTATGCTATTCATCCTACTTAAAGGTGGTGTAATTATAATTTCCTGGTATTGTTTCTGCTAGAGTTCACACAATGCAAAGTTAAATAGTTATCATTCAGGTTTCCCAATGAGGCCTAGCGACTGGCAATTTGAACAGAAGCGGTGGCAAACTCAGCGTAAGGGGAAAAGCAGCGAAACTATGACAGCCGTATCATGATAATAAAGATCATCTTTGTGCAATGATTCATCGTTTGGTGGGAAACCCACAGTGGCCCTAAGGTTACACATTATGTACTAGCTGCTTCCTAGAAGTAAACAAGTCAGTCTGCACTGCCAATCAAAAGGAGAGAAACTAATTTGTCAGAAGATTTCATTTTGTAAATGGGTAGTTTCCATTACAAACCCCTTCTTCTACCTTAATTAATACCCCTTAATCTATAGCTACGTCTGCACGCCTGCAGCCTAGCACCCTAACTGTTGCAGATGTGCAAGTGCACTCTGTGAGATTCTCTTTGGGAGTCAGTATATAGCTTCCATACTGCCTTTCATAAGAACAATTCCTTGCGCTTCTTCATTGGTCTCTCTGAGCTTGTATTGATGCCCAGGGTCGAGACATCCTCACCCGTTTCAAATGACAAGTGAGTCTTCAAACTCATCCCATAGAAGATCAGAATAAATGACTATCTACAAAGCCGCAGTCTGACTTTTCATTTCGGCACACAGAAAAGGTGGGGTGTCAGCCTTGGGCATGATTCTATCAGCAACACACAGGAAGGAAATCGGTTTGCTGAACAATGGCTGCCTTCTGCCTTTGAAACATCAATGAGTCAGTTTTACAGAAAGTCCGATTCCAAAACTCATCCATTGTAAGAGTGGACATCACAATAATGATGTCTTGAATATTCAATGACTATTCCTTAGATCAGGAAATGGACACTGACAGTAGATTATCAGATAGATGTGAATGTATTCGCATTAGTGCTTCAGCACTGTACTTATTCAAAGGTATTGTTATGAAGAATGATTGTTCTATCTGAATCCTTGGTGTCCACACTGGCCTTCATTTTCTAATTTTTTACTCACTATTTGGCAATGAATGACTCCTGCCAGGCTCTTAAAGCAGATTTATGCTTCCAAAAGCGTTAAAGCTCAATATTTATAAGACTATAACACATCTTTGGTCTAGTTCAAATGGATAGTGCACAAAGAACACAATTTTTTCTCAGTGAGTAGAGTCTCTCAGACCCAAGTTTGTTTCTTTGTGTTCAAACATCTTGAAATGTTAGGCTATTTAAAACACAATAGTTATACTGGTTTGAAGACAAGTCCTTATGACGTTGAGGTGCGGACTGCAGGAACGGGCAGGAAGTGAAACACCCATCGTTTTTTTAGCGGTTTCATTGCCTTCTAAAAACACGGAGTCTCGCAAGACGGACTCACACAAAGTCCAACGAAGACGTAGTGACAGGCACACGCTTAAATACACACCTTCGACGAGACACAGGTGAAACGAGGAACGATAACACAGACGAACAGGCGAGCGCCACGCCCCACACCAAGCACAGCACCCGAGCACACGTCCACACCGACACGCCCACACAAACACAGGACTAGGGAAGAGGCAGAGGCGGCCACCGCCACAGTCCTAAACTGGTAAAACACATGTAAGATCATAAAAGGATTCAGCAATATTACCAGAAGAGAAACCTTTATTCCATCAGAGTAACAAAAAAGTATGTATTGCCTAATTCAAAATGTTAGAGTATGCACTGATAGTAAGACATGCTTTTTTACTCCACATGCATAGCTTGTGCAAAAAAAATAATCATTTTACAGCAAGCACATGCAATTCCTTCTGCTGCATTTAGTGAAGCCTTCATACCTGAGTTACTAAATTCACTGAAAATATACAAATGTACTTGTTCATTTGTATATTCATTCGTTCGTTAAACTCTACTGGAAAAGTTACTATTATAAATTCAGATGTGAAATTATTATTTAGCATAAATTGCAGTAAACTTCATTGTTTGTGAAGATGAGGGCATGGAATATTCTTATTGTAAGAATATATTCTTATTGCTTCTTGGGCATAGGAAATACCATGAGACTGATTCCGTGTGATTTGAATATTAGTTTTTGTCCAAAATTACTGAATGGATTATTTTACATTATATGCAAAAAATTTTCATCAGTAATTGAAACATAATATGCATAGATGGTAGGGATATTTCTGGATAAGTACTGTCTGAGATATGTTTTGTTGCTTATAATTTCATTATTTCTAATGAAAGTTGTGCACCCCCCCCCCCCCAACATACTCTAAATTTTAAATATTATTTTAGAGTAATTTATAAAGTAACTTTATCTGATTTATTTTAATAGCCTGCTGCATTTCCTTCCCTTCAGCTGAGAATGAAACAATGAATATTTAATTCACATTTTCTGTTACCCAGTAACTTACTGTGTGCCTGCTCCAATATGAATCTCAAATCTAAACCAAATGTCTTCTGCAAGCCAAAGATAAATGTATTAGTTGGCTTGAAAATATGTAGTATAGAACAACTGTGGGCTACGTACCTGTTCGTATGAAAAGAGGAATGATGTGTGGTGTTTGATAAGAAAGACGTAACTATTTCAGGTTTTATCTCAAAATGCATAGTTTTTTATCTGAAAAAATGCATACAGTAGATGTTTAGTGTGTACTAACTTATTTAATGCAAAGGCACTCTGAATTGCATCTATTAAAGCTTTGTCGGTGATTGATTGCTTCCCGCTAGTCTCACTGTATGGCACAGGTTACTTTGCAGTCTATTGAAAGAGCTTTCCAAGGTGCTATATTTTAGTGCTTTAATGCACTCTTGTGTTATTCCTGAGTGTCCATGTAAAACATGTCAAGTGATTTATATTCTGGATGAGACTGGCAACATGGATCTAATGGAATGCTACTGCAACAACAAACCCAATGAAAGAGCTTATAGGAATCGTATGAGGGAACTATGGATGAGGAAAAGGCCTCCATACTTACAGACAATCAATAGCTACCCAGTAGGGATGTGCAGAGAACACAACATTTAGATTTGCATTTGTATTTGTTGAGGAAACCAAGTTATTTGAATTTGTATTCCAATAAAAGAGCATCTGTGTTGAAAAATTAGCAAGGGGCCAGCAGTCACGAATGAGTAGAAAAATTATACAGTTCAAAACAGTCACACAAAAGGTAGACCTCTACACTGTCAACAATATAGGCTAATTTACAGCATTAAGAGGCAAATGAGGCTAGCCTATCCTCCCCCAATCAAACAAGCTATGCTGTGTCTAAGTCTTCCAAGTTGAAATAGTGGCACATCTTTATTAAAATAATTGTAAATAGCGCTATATTTCTTCAGTGTGATATATGAGTGAACAGTGAGCACAGGTGTAGGTGAATTAGCGATAATTAGCATCTACACTGCAAGAGCTAACATCTCCTAATCTCCATCTCCTAGCTACTCTCCTTGCGGTCAAACAAAGACCTCATCACAACTGCCGATACAACAGAAAAACAAAGAAAAATCTAAAAACATAATACAATGCCTCACAGTTATGAGGAGCACTGGGCTATTTGACAAGCTGTTTCTTTCCTATCATTAAACAATATGCTGCCAGAGGTGAACCAACAAACAATGCCAGCAACCAGTATAACTGAAGCTAACATACTAGAATATGCAACTGCAGTAGTGGCTAGTAGTATACAAACCAAAGGCCACTCCCACCGTCCTACTTGGGAACAGAGGCTGGAAACTAAAATGAAGACAGCTGAGATTGAATTCTTCAATTGACCAAGCTCCAGAAGAGCATAGAGATCAAAGATAGAGCCTGGCTACAGAAGAAATACAATGAGTGGCCCATAAGTAAAGTTCTAGAGTCTGCTAAACAAAGGTTAACAGCATAGGCATCCAGACTGCAGCAGCCAAAAGAGTAAATGTCCTCTTTGCCAATAAACCATCCTGAAATAGAACCGAGTTGGAATAGCAAATAGGAGAATAAAGCATCACATAATGGCAGTGCTCAGTGGCTAAGAGATCTCAAAACAGAGCACTACATTCTCCCAGAGCAGGAACCAGTCAGCATCACAATAGCAGATGTCCAAGAGTGGATCCTGAAACATGAATGATTGGGTAGACCCTGGTCATCTACGACTACCACACAAACTAATAGCTCTGCATGACCAACTAGCAGAGCACACAAAGCATCTGTGTTTCTTTGGAATAACTTGTCTTCCCATATTAGGGCTGCTCAATATTTAGATATTTTTAAGTCAGTACAGAAGATAGACTGTAGTCAAGTTGGTGTAGCAATTGTAGCTATTTTACTGTGTGCTATGTGTTTTATGATTTGGCTTTTTCTGTTAACATTTTTTTTTTTTTTTACCTTATACTAATTTTAATACCAAGCCTATACAGCACTTTGGGCAACCATGGTTGTGTTGAAGTACTATATAAATAAAATGTGTCTTGCTTTGCTATGCCTTGCTAAATCCCAGCTCCTACCCATGTAGGCTAACAAAAGGCAGTACAGTCCTGATCAAGAAGAACGTCAACAAGGTCCAAACATTATGCAACTATAGATCAATAATCTGTCTGTCTACAACATCATAGCTCCTGTTAGGGTTACTACAAACTATGGGAATATGCTATACATTGCTCAGAAGGGGATTGGTAACAGCACCGGATGCTAAGAACATCTCATGCTGTCAGAAAGGGAGGCCCACCAGGATTCCAAGACCAGACAGACCAACCTAAACATTGCTTGGATCAACTACAAGGAAGCATACAACTCAGTGCCACACACCTGGATACTTGAATGCCCTGTATAAAGTCAGTATGTCCATAAGAACTCAAAGGAACACTGGAGGACAATGTTAGAAGCCATTTTGAGGACAATTGTTCAGGTTATTATAAAGTAAAGTATATTCCAAGGAGATGCATTGTTCTGCATAATGAATACAAATTCAGGAGCATTTACAATAAAGCTGTGCACCAAAATGCAAAGAGACATCGACTCAATGAACAAACTGAGCAGGATCTACAGCAAGGACATAGGAATGTAATTAGGGCTGATCAGCCAATAATAATGAGAAGAAAAGTGATCAGGACAGATAGAATTAAACATCTTCAAGGCTGGATAACAGACCTGGATGACAGCTACAAATACCTAGGACCTCTCCAATCACACTGGATCTGTGAGGTACAAACGAGGACAGTGACATGAACTCATGACTTGGACACCCCCAAGTCTAAATGGGAAGAACTACAGAGAGTGGTAGAGAGCAACATGGCTAAGATCCTGTGGGACCTCCAGCAACAGGCAGAAAACTGCAGTGGTAATAGATGTAACAGCCCAATGTGATGGAAATTTCCAAATGCAAGAATATGTGGATTTGTGACCCCTAAGATGGAGGTGGGGGTTTCCAACAAATCACAAGAATGACAGTATCAATCTCAATCCAGAAGAGTGCAACCTTAGGAACATCAAAAATCCTGCACTGCACCCATAAACTCACAGGCCTCTGGTAGAAGGCTAAACTGTGAGGAAAAAGAGATGACCACCCACTGAATGTGATACAGTAATTATTATATACATTGCTGTGAGGTAGATTTATCTGCCTCTCAAGGAAGGTAAGAAAGCTCTGCCATATTAGCTAGTTAATAATATGCTCAGTGAAAGGAGGAGACTGTCATGTATAAACAAGGAGACATTTTTTAATTATCCTTTCATATCCTGTTGCTAAACCACACCTGAGCAGGGAATATGCTGAGTCCTTATTTAATGTAATGAAAATAGCCTTGTCCATACTTGGTTCCTGTATTGGTGGGGGGGGGGGGCGCGGCCCCGCCGGGGGGGGGGGGGGGGGGGGGGGGGGGGGGGGGGGGGTGGGGTGGTGGGGTTGGGTGTGAATGTGGAAAAGAAGGAGGTTGGAGAGAGAGATAG
>JAOYMR010000009.1:8663695-8692846 GCA_025802075.1 Tenebrosternarchus preto | reverse complement strand
TATTAAAACAAACATAGGCTCTTTCCCACTGAAAAAAACTAGTTGACACAAGCTCTTCTCTCTCTATATAAAAGCTACTTCTCTATATGCCACATAACACCAATAACAGTGATTCTTTCATGTTAAATAAAAGATTGACAGAGAAATTAAGAGATTATGCAAATCTGGTGAAGTGAATGTGATCAAGTTAGTGAATGATGAGAGTGGTCATGCATATAATCCAATCCATGAAATTAAGAGAGGGCAATAACAATGGTTATGAGTTTTATTATTTACATTTGGCCAACTGAGTAGTATGGAAAAGCAGGGCCATTGAGACTAATTTTACTTCCTGTTAAGATGAAGGATTTGGATTTGGGATAGCTCCATAATGACGATGAATATCAAGGAGTGGAACACACTGTTAAGTTACTGGTCTGATATGTACAAAAATGTGGAACAGTGGTGTCAAATATATGAAAGGTGTTGTGTAACAAAAGACATGCATGTTAAACCAAAGATCCCAATGGGAAGTCTTCAAGCTACAGAAAATTTGAAGATACTTGCAGTGGATTTCCCCATGCTTGGACAGGACAGAAAATGTGATGGTTATGGTTAATGTATTTTCCAAATTTACTGCGGCACTGGCGAGCAGAGATTAGACAGCAGGGACAGTAGCCTGAGTTTTGACCAGAGAATGGCTTCATAAATGTGATGTCCCACATTGGCCTCACTGGGATCAAGGGGGCTGTTTTAAAGCAGCAATAGTGTGAGCATGGTGTCAGTAGTATGGCATCTAAAGGAACTGTACTACACTTATCATCCACAAGGAAATGGCTTTGCACTTTGTCACTGGCGAAGGAGAAGCGGTGGGCAGAGTTCTTGTCTGAGGTAACCTTTGCATGGAACTCCACAGAGAATCAGACTATAGGAGTTTTACCTTACTTTGAAGTTAGGTAGAAATCCCAGATCCCAGTCTTCCGGTGGATCAGATACTGAAACAGGGGCAAGATATGAGTTGCACCAGTCACAGACTGGATGATGGAGCATCAGGAGGTTTTGCAACAAGCTGACAATACTGCCTGACAACAGTGTTTCAGGCAAAAGTATGAAACAAGTGGAGAGAAGAAAGAGGCATCCCCTCTCATGTGAACACACTGGAACCAGGTCAGTTGGTTTACGTAGGGAAATAGCGAATCGGTCAACATATGAGCCAAGATGTGTGGCAGATGCAACCTTACAAGGTTGGAGCAGTAAGAAGGGGGGAAGCCAGTGTACACCTAGACACTAAAAGATGATACCAAGATGGAAAAATGGATAGTTCAATATGAACTGCATCCATGGAGCCCTGTGAGTGTAGGACCTAGTATATATCAAGCACTGGGAATGGATTCTGATTTATCAAGTATACACTTCTCCAGGTTCAGTAGCGAGGAGAGGGATAATAATGAAGGACTGAATGATGATGTACTTTTGAGGCCAGTAATGGTAAAGTACAGAGAAGGTGGAGTGACAATGAACCCACAGGAAGGAGCAAGGGAACAGGAGGTTAAGGAGAATGGTGCTGGTAAATAGCAGTACCAGAGTGGAGAAGGTTATGTGTCCTGAATGCAAAGATAGTTGTTGGGAAAACAAAAACATTTCAAGTGGAGGGGCTGAGACACATTTTGCTCCCTCTACAAGTGTTTAATTTGCATAATTTTCTATGGTGTAAGATTTTATAGCGTGGTTTTATTATTGTGCGCTGTGGGAATATTGTAAAGTTCCTTATGAATTGCTTTTATGAAGATTTTTATTCATGTTGTGTTGGTGACTATGTAGAGTGTTGGTGAAGCTCTTTGCACTACCCACTGTATTTAAATAATTTTTTATTTTGTACCAATAAATTTGTCGTTTGCTCAGAAACTAGCGGTGTGGCTTTTTAAAAGGTGCAAGGTGTTACATTGTAACAATAGTTTAAAAAGATGCACTGATTGGTCAAGGAGGCAAAAGGATGACAATTTCTGCTAAGCAGAGCATTATTTAAGATGTTGTTTGAGCCAAGGCCCCAGAGACTCCAGACTAGAGTGGTCATCTCTTCCAGCTCCATCTGTCAATGATATTTAAAGGCAAACGCTGGTGTGTATTTCAGCTCTTTTTGTAAATTCTGCAGCAATTGTTTTTGTTTTGTTTTGTTTTGTTCTTTGTCATTTAAAGTAATGATTAGTATGTTTACAAACAAGGACAATAACAAGCTTAGCGGAGTGTTCTCAGTGGATGCTTACTTCGAAGTAAACAACCTATGGAATTTTAAGAGGCTTTATAGTTTGTTGTTGCTATTTTTTTTTGGTCTTATTTTCTTTTCACTTAACATTAATCAACATTCATTTTCAATGAGGTGGGTAGAAATTTGTATGTGGGAAGAAATCGGAATGCTCTTTGTATCCATATTGTCTGAATGTGCATACAGTGCAATCTGTAAGTGGACAGAGAACATTTTTGTTTGGTGCTCTGTGTTCCGCATGTTGCATTAAAAAAAAAAAAACACAGCTAAAGCACAAACTGTCAGCTTTAGACTGACATCAGTACCTTTTAATATATAGTCCTTCTACTTCAGGAGTCCAGCAGTAAATATACAATCAACTGCTCAGTTATTTCTTACCCATCTGTGTGCTGATGTGTCTATGGTTTGTGCATAAGATATGTAAGGAACGGTGTAGTTGACAATGGATGTGCTCTTTGCTGCTGGATTCTGCTGTTATCTTCTCTTCCCTTGTTTGCCTGTTTTCCAGTCATGTGCACATGGCTCTCTTCCTTCTGCTGGAACAAAAAGTATTACCTGGATATACCAAATATTTTCACATCCCTCACAGACTTTCTGTGATTTATAAGTGGCTGCCTTGCCAACTCGTTCATGAACTCTTGCCCTGTTTTGCTTTTTTGTTGTTGTTTTTAAGGTTTTGTTTTGATTTTTTTGTGGTAGTTTCTTTTTTTCTTTTTGGTGTTCTTAACACATTTTGTGCTTTTGGAATTCTCACTTCTCCATCCCACTACATGATTAACACACCCAGTGGACCAATTTGGCGGGCGGTTAATAATGGCCACTGGCTTTTCTCATCTGCCTTTTTTTTTTTTTTACATCTGCCTAGTCCTACTCTTGTAATTTTTATTATCAGACCTCCTCCCCCAACCCCCACCTACTTGAGGAGACTTCAAACCTCCTCTGTCTGGTGCTTCTCAAGGTTTTGTCTTTGTGCTGTCTCTGAGAGTTGTTACTGAGCACTGCTGCTGTTCTCAGCCTTCTTGTTAGATGTCTGGACCTAGATTTCTGAGAAGCTGTTTTGCAATTTTTACTTAAGATTGCATAAACCTGTTTAATTACTTTGAGACTATCTATAAAACAGGGAAATAGAGGGATTATATGTGAAAGGGTTAGGGTAAACCCTTTGATGCACCTAATTATCTGGTTTGGTAATTATTAAGTAAATTAATAATGAATTTGTTGTAAAAGACATTTTGCACTTTAAATACATGGTTATTGTTTATTTTTATATTATTTGTATTAATACAAAACCTGTCACTGTGTAATTAGAAATTCATTATTGTAACTTAATTTAGTGGCTATTTGTATAACTGCGCTGATAAACATTTTTCTATTACAGAAGTACCATTTCTCAAAAGTATGCCAAAGAAAATATCATATTCCACCTTCCTTTCACTCTTGTTCATAAAGAAACTGTTGCTAAGACTTGATTTAATTATTCACATCCAGTGTACATTCAGAGCTCCCCCTCCCTGTCATCTCATGTCCCCCAAGTGATGTGCAAATAATGCCCAGTAGCTCCAGTGATAGCATTCTGCTGATGGATGGGATTCTGTTTCTGGTTATCACACTTCCACAAACGAACTCACACACACACACACACACACACACACACACACACGCACACATATGCCTGTGCTGCTGTTCCACCTCGGCGATAAACACGTAGAGCCTGCCTGTCGGCCGCCTCCTTCGAGCGGGGGTGTACCGGTGAGTGCCGTTTACAGCGTGGGGCCCGTGAGGGAGGCTGAGTGGAGGGTGTGCAGGTGCCGGCGTGGGCGATGTTGCCTTGTGATGCACTGCCAGAGCAGCTCCAAGCCCAGGTGCCACGGGAACCCGCCGCAGCCTCTCTCCAACCTGCCAGCATGTCACACAGCTGCCTCCATTCAATAAAATGGAAAACGGAGACACAACTCCCCCCGGAATCCCACGCTGCATGATATACTGGTATAAATGCTGATGAAAATGGCATCTGATGGGATCCTTCTTTTGCAGAGCGGAAGTGGTGTCAGGAAGGCCTGGATTATATTTACCAGTGGAACAGGTACATGGAGCTAAGATACACAGGGGAAAAATAAATCCCTGCAGCTACGAACTGTGGTTGGTAAAGTGTAGTGGGTAACAATGCTGCCTCTCCTGTAGGGAACTGGGGTTCAGTCTGGGCAAGTGTACCCAGCACAGCAATAAGACTTCTTGAGCAAGACTATATCTGTCTACCTCTATAGCATTATCGAAATTTGTCACTCTGAATAAGAGTGTCTGCCAAATGTTTAAATTTAAATGTAACTCACTGACAGACTGTACTCTGTGCCTGCACAGAATGTCTGAGACATTAATAAAAAAAAACATTATTGTGAGCAGATATTGAGAAATACAGTTATTTTTGAGAAACATTTTCACTATTTGCTAGTAAAGGGGGTGGAAATTCAGCTTATCATATGGTAATGGCTTTGTCTATCAGCAAACTGTTAAAAAAAAACTTAAATTAATCTGGATTTGGTGACCGTTAAACGAGGGCAATATTTGAAGTTAAATGGGCTGGAATATCTTTAGTCCCATTCCACTAGTGTGGAATTACAATAGAAACATGTACAAAGAGAAAATTCACTATCAGTGCCCTTATGGAGTAAACATACAGTACTGTCTTAAGTATTTGGACATTAACCCAAATGTTGCTTTGACTCTACACACACTTGCAGTAAATGTAAAATGTCTGTTTTAATTCAACTATATTTATAACTTTATAGAGCAAACCATATAAGAATCACGTCCCTTTTTTCATATAGTCCCCTGAGGGGACCAAAAGTAGTTGGACACGTTTATATAATCTTAAGTAAAAATTGTCATGCTTATATACTTGGTTACAAATTTTCTACAGTCAGTATCTGCCTGAAGGCCAGCCACCCACATACATCAGCAGATGCTGATATTTTCCATCATGATTCTCTGCCAGGCTCTCTGTTACGCAGCTATGTTCAGTCTTGGCTTGTTTCTAGAGATTTCTACCTTCATTCTTGTCTTCAGTATCTAAAATCCAGGCTCTGTGGGGCTCAGGTCGAATGATTGACTTGACCAGTCAAGAACATTCCACTTTTTGTCCCCAAAAAAAGTCTTCATCTTCTGCGTTCAAGGCCATTGTCCTGCTGTAAGCTGAAAGCTCTGTCCAGCTAGGCTTGAGGCATTGGTTGGATCTGTGCTCTTGT
Source organism: Tenebrosternarchus preto (assembly GCA_025802075.1). Lineage (NCBI taxonomy): Eukaryota > Metazoa > Chordata > Actinopteri > Gymnotiformes > Apteronotidae > Tenebrosternarchus > Tenebrosternarchus preto. The sequence goes on along the minus strand of JAOYMR010000009.1, from coordinate 8,687,362 downwards.
AATGCTTGCCGACACTTCAGAATTCATCCTGCTTCTGCTGTCAGTAGTTGCGTCATCGATAGACGAGTGAACCTGTTTCCAATTGCAGCCATACATCCCCATGCCACTATGATTCACAGACGAGCTGCCATGCTTTGGCTGATTTTTCTCCACATTCTTCTTTTTCCATCACTCTGGGGAAGGTTTATCATCATCTCACCTATCCACAAATATTTGGACCAGAACTTTACCAGCTTTTTTAAAGTACTTTTAACAAGTTTTAACCAGACCTTTTTAAGGTTTTGATTTACATCTATCAGCCAACGCTCTGAGCTTATATTGGTGCACCTGTCTCTTTGAATAAGGATACATTTATGTATGTCAACACCTTTGATAATGTTCTTGACTTAGTTTTTCTTCATGAATAAGTGTTATTTTCTCATCCACAACTGTGATCTGAGATCTGTTACGTCCATTTTGGTTGCTAGCGATAAGATCCATTACATTGTTTGATGGCAAGCTGACTGAAGTAGAACCACCAGCCACTGTGGACCAGTACCTTGGACAGCACCTGACATGCCAATTTTAGTGCTTTAAAAATTTTGTATCACTGATTTGCAAAAATAACTTGATATCTCAATATCTACTCACAGTAAGCGATTTTTTTATTAATGACTCACACATTCTATGCCATTTAGGTTTAGCTAAATTTAGTGATGTAGTGGCATATTTTATATATATGTGTGTGTGTATATATATATATAACCAGTCAGTGCTTTTTTGTTTGCTTTTTTACAGAGGTAGGCGAATGCTATGTTAGCAGTCTTGCTCAAGGACTCTTATTAGTATAGTGTGATGTATGTGTGCACAGCTAGGGAATCGAACCCCAGCCCCCCACAGGAGCAGCAGCATTGTTACCTACTACAATACACCAGCCACTGCTCTCAGGTTCATGGATTTTTCCCCTGTGTGTGTAGCTCCATGTACATGTTCCACAGTTAAAGACAATCCAACCCTTCCCCAATTCCTGTTCTGCTCTGCCAAAAAGATCCCATCAGATGCCATCAGAGTCTTTGGGCCGCTCAGGGTGTCGTAAAAGCCGGTCTCGGCCTGGACTCTTCCGAGTGACTCACTCAAAGGCCGTGGCACAGCATTCAGCAGCAGACAAACCTTTCTCTGCTTCTCACCACCCTGCGTCTTGACTTTATAAAGCAAGCCTTCCTTCAGTGCCCCAAGATCCCCATTGCTACAAACCTAACACATTTTCCTCTGTCTTTGATTAATTTTGGTTGGATTTCTCAAAGCTCCTTATTGCATTCCAATACTTACTGTCCACACTGTGTATGTTCAGTTTTAAATAATGTGTAGTAACGGATTCCACATGCTGATCTGCTTTTAGTAATTCATCTTAAATTATCTCTTGTACACATCTGATTGGATTAAGTAAACACAACGAGTTTCTTTTCAGCAAACCCATCTATCATTTCAGTTCATTTAACCCCCTCTGTTTCCTCTAGAGGAATCGAGGACAATAGGTTTGTCGACAGTTTCACAGCCACACATTCCACTCACGGGCACAGTGGGCGAGCTCGGTGAGAATGACACAGATATTTGGTAACTCAGTATGAATGTGTAGTGACTTACCGAGGTGGAATACGTCAGCAGGAACAGCTGAGGCTTATATAGAACCAGTCAGTGTTTGTGCCTCAGTTTATGGAATCTCAACAAATGCACCTTTTTTCTGCCCATTTCTTCAATTGGATTTTGCTTAATACATTATAGTAGATGTTTCACAAGACATTCCTTCACATATCGCCCATCCCCCCTCCTCCCTCAACCACCCCCCCCCCACACATACACACACACACACACTCCCCAAGGGGAAAAAGTCTGACAGGTGCATTGACACAATATGACAAATCAAGTTGTTGACAGTCATGATAGCGTCAAAGCCAGGGGGAAAACAAACTTATTTGTATCGTAAATATAGAGAAAGTATTTACAGAAAAAATACTATTAGATGTTTACTCTCTCTCTCTATAGCTCTATGTGTTCCAAAAATACAAGTGAAAAAAGAGACAATGTCAATGCATCAACTTGACATGCTGTCACACTGACTGGCTATGAATAAACAGGATGAAAAAGGGAAAGGGAAATTCGCCCTTTCTCCTTTGTATCCTCCTTTGTATCCCAAGCATAGTATACATGTTTAAAACATGGCCCAGAGTAAAGCTGCTTAAATTCAGGTGTTCTTTGTTTAATTACTTACTATTCATACTGGGCCATCATACGGTGAATTAAAACATCTGAGAGAATGTGCTCTTTCAAAGGAGAGTGACTGAGTGTGTCGAGGATATGGTTATAGTATCTGAGCTTCAAAGCTGGTTAACTTCACAGCTAATCAGCTTCAATTTGTACCATATGAAATGTACAGCAACCATGGGTTGGGCCTAAGTGACTGTGTGACAGTGGGAAATGGATTAATGGGCGGGGCTTCTCATTCATTGAAACTGGGCAGCTAAATAGCACTCAAACAATACAACAGTCTTCCCTACCACATTCCTGGCAGTGGTCCCAAACAAATTACACTAATCGAAGTTGAGCAACTGGATGTTGTCATCTCTGGAAAATTTCAATTAGTCACGTTTAAAAGCGAGTTGATGGCAAAAGTGGCTCTGAGCGAGACTGAGATCTATAATGAGTAAAGTCATGCTAATGTATTGCTCAGGCAAGCAATCTCAGATTTAGAGCTCCTCAGACAGAGAACAGAACCAACCAATGGCAGTTTTGGCAATTTTATCTCAGTGACCCAAAAAAGCAAGGAGAAGGATAGGAACCATTCCTCTGGAGACATAACAATTAACTCTGGTTTTTGTCCTTGTTATATATGATTGTTTGTTACTATGTAATATTCCGTTATCCATCTGAGAGTTGCAATTTTTTTTTTCGGTTTGTCGCATAGCCCTGTATTTTTCCATAAACCTTGAGTACATGTAAAAAAAACAGGTTTCAACTTTAGATAGATTTTGTTTTCAGCCCACGTGTGACCTTGCTTTGACCTCGTGTTACCGTATGACCAGAGGAAACATTAAAACAGAGAGTCCCTCCTCAGAGATAAATCAACGTGGTTCGTGGCATTGGAGTGATTTAGCGGTCACAGAGATGCTATGGGAAGCTGAAATGAAAGCTCACCACAGGTGGATGGGAAGCGTGGACTGGGAAAGTGTGCACACAGCTGACAGCGCCTGGTAGGGGTGTGTGGAGGGCTCAGGCTGCCAGGCATTAATCATACGCAGATTAGTTAATCAATCTCTCAGCTGCCCACATGGGCCTAGGGGCAGGTCTGAAGCACGGATAACAGCCAAGACCTGCCAGCAAGGGGGAGCAGAGTGAAAGTGAGAAAGGGTAGGTGTGCTGCTTGCGCTAGAGAGATTAGGCCCCCCTTATAGGGTTTATATGACAACATTATGTGCATGATAGCCTGCTATGAAGCACATGCTGCTGTTGAGTCCCTAAATGCAGGATTAATGAAGTAATTTATACCTAAGGCAATTAGTTCTCACAAAATGCAGCATATCAATTTATATTGTTTCCTTTTGAATAGTAAATCTGCTGCCATGTTTGGTATGGAAACGTCAGTTAACTGTTTTACTCAGGCAGAAGGCTCCAGCAGGGATTAGGAGTTTGGAGGAACCGCCTGGCAGAGTGACTGGCAGCTCGAACACTGAATTCCTACTGTACCTCATACAGACGTGCTGAGAATTCTGTCATGATCAGTAGCCTGGTGCGCATTCATTTTTCACTGCATGTGTTAATATTAATGGTAAAAAAACGTCCCGGCTTATTTGAGCTGAATTTTAAAACTACCAAAAAACCTCAGAGTTTTTCTTTTTCTCAGACTGTTTCTTTAGCTAAAACTAATTTGAATGAAAATGAGACCCGTATAGGATGAATGGGAATGATCCTTATAATTATGTGTCTAATCACACATCTGGTGGCCATACAGGTTCTTGCAAATTACTGATAAATGATCAGACAATCTTCCCAAATGAGCCATCCATCAAAACCGACAGCAGAGATATGATCCACATTATAAACAGATCTGAAGTAATGAATGCGGATGGGGGGGGCACATGTATGCCTTATCGTCTGCTGCTCCTGACAGGAAGAAGACGAGGGTAAACACCCTTGAACCAAGAACAGCTCCAGGAAGTTCGGGATCACTGCAGCCAGTTAATCCAGCGCAAAGGATGTGCGAGCGAGGCATAGTTGGGAGAAATTAAGCAGGAGCGCTTTGTGTGCGCGGCTGTATGCGGCCTCGAATGCTTTTTATAGGCTCTCCGCGGCATGACTCACAGTCGTAGAGTACATTAGTCACCCTGTACTTCATCTCGTCTAACGCAGCTTATACACAGCAACAGCGCATAGCGCGCGGCTATTAAAATAACTACGATAAAGGGTGGCGCGCTAAGCGATCATGACACCAATTGTTTGTGGTCACGGTCTTAAAGAGGCCAGTATTTGACGCTCAGTAAGACGAGATGATCTGATGGAGAGAGCGCTGCTCAGATCCCACGCGCTGGAGCCTGGCTACCCCGACTCTTGCAGGCTAGCGGAGAGAAACTTTTAGGTCACTTCACATTGATAAATGAACAATGCTGGACTGGGGCAATTAGAGAGAGCTCAGTTAGGGACCTGTACATGTGTGTGTGTGTGTGTGTGTGTGTGGGTGGGTGTGTGTTTGTGTGCGTGCATTTTTTTTTTAACTGAGGGTTACACTGTGGGAACCCTTGCAAGAACAAACCCAGAATGATGATGAGTAGAAGAGAGAGTGAGAGACACAGGGTAATGATACTGAAGATGGCGGTGCATAATCAGTGAATAATGCAGTAGAGAAACAGATGAAAAGAAGAAAGGGGGAGAAATGGTGGCATGTGTAGCACAGCGACAGGTAATTAGCACTTAAAGAGAGGAAGAAAGAGAGAGAGAAAGGGAGAGAGAGAGAGAGAGAGAGAGACGGGGAGAGAGAGATAAAGAGAAACAGGGAGAGAGAGATAGAGAGAGAGACAGGGAGAGAGAGAACCGAGAAGCAGAAATCTTTAGGGATGCGTTTGCAGAGACAGGCTCTGTGTGGGGAGCGTATGGAAGTTCTGCTGTGAGCCACAGAGACACTATAAATAAACAGAGCACTCACACACACACACACACACATGTGCACACACACACACACACAAACACACACAGTGATCTGGAACTAGGGATTTAGATTCATCACAGCCACGACATTTCCCACACGGCTTCTACTCAGATGACTTGCTCAGCGTTTAACAGCTCTTCATCCCCAACGCCACACTACCAGGAACAGAGAGGGTAAAAACAATACATGCACATTTTCATGCTATCGGAAGAGAATAAACCCCACCCCCTCCTCCCCCCAAAGTGTAGCGCATTGTTTAAACCGTTCGGGACTCCTGAAATGTAGCCAATCACGGAGTGCTAAGTATAGGTCTCCCACACCTGTATCTGACAGCGCGTGATTTAGAGCGCTACCATTCAAGCTTTGCTTACGCGGTACAGACGACCAAAATTCGCTGACCATTAGATCGACTGCCGTACGCGCCGCCTGTAACGCCATATGACGCTATCAAGTAGCAACTAGCAGCGGGCTGCAGGTGTTTTCGCACCTTACGCACAGTGTTTTGCATAACATTATCTTCTATCATTATCTTTGCTGCAAATCACTTTTTTTTTATTATTATTATTAATTACTTTTCATTTTTGCATAATAACAGTGAACCGAAAAAAGTGAACCGTATTTGCTTTCAAGGTGATCCCCTAAACATGTGATACATTTATTATTTATTATGCGTTTTGTGATATAATGGATGTTTTCCTAAAACCCTTGATAAAGTAATAATCTACTTGCCCAAATGATAACTGGCACTGAATTACACACAAGGTCACTAACAATTAATTTAGTAATATGATGTCCCTTAAAACACAGATGCCTACACCGAAGTATCTGGATTGATTATAATTGCTATATGACCTGGATTGCTATAATCTCCAAAGTCCATGGCTCTGCAAGAAAGTACCATATAGAGACTAAGGTTTCACTAGTTTCAAACGGGCATATATTAGTATTAGAGGGAAATTTGTAGGCAAAAAAGAAAAACAAAAAAGTTTGTCACAAAGTAACAAAACTCCCATTGTAATCTGAAGCATTGTTAAGAGACAGTTAAGGACATTTCCTTTAAAGCTACATTTCTACTTAATTGGGCTCGAGAAGGCCTATCGCAAAAGATGCGTAGCAGCTCTTGTTGCTGGAATAATGAGCCATGCTAATTTGCACAATGAATGTGACCTTTTAGTTAATGCATATCCATCCTTACAATTGGCCATCAGTTAACGCCATGACTCATTGTCATCAATCAAAGATGACATGAACAATATGAAACTCTTATCTAATTAAGGATTTAATGATGACATTGATTTAAATTTCACAGCGATCAGTGCAAGATGGGTTTTGTTTTATTGTTCAGGTCGATGAGATTTCATTCATTTGGATTGCAAAGTGGCTGTATGCTTCATGAGAAATCCACACAGCAGTCTTACCAGTGTAGAGTGGTTGGGTGGTTCAAACCATTTTATAAATTCCCATTGCTCATACTCTCAAGGTCTAAGCTCAACAAGTTTTCACATGTGTGCGTGTATTTGTGTGTGTGTGTGTGTGTATGCGTGTGTTAAAAGTTCAAAAGGGCAGAAGCTTTAATGAAATATCTTTATAAAGTGTGTGTGTATCTTTTCTTTGGGGAATTTTTCATCCATGTTTTAATGATGTGTTGTACCAACTTTCTACTGTCATGGGAAAAGAACATGCAGACAAGCGAAAAGGAGGGTAAGAACATGGTGATTCAATAAAATTAACAAAAATGAAACCAAACATAAGTGTGCCAACTATAACAAAAAAGTCAACGAAACGTGACTGACAGCAGTCTACAGACGCTAACAAGGAACAACGTAAATCAATAACAGTCCCCAGGTGGTATAGCTCCTAATATGCAATTCCCACCACCCGAGGGAGGCCTGGATTAACCAAACAAGTGAAAACATAAGGAGTGTAAGCAAGTCGACATACAAATGCTGGTGACTAGGAGCAGGAGGAGGGGCATTCGCACACCATGGCAACTGCAAAGCCAACACAGTGGGGGGACGGGGGCTACGGCAGAACGCACACCCAGTCCCGAGGCACAGGCCTTGTGCCCTCCGAAGCCTGGTGCTTACAGGCCTTTCATCCTCCTGAGCACTGCGCATTCCGGGAGCACGGCGGTCACCCCACTCGCCTCTGAAGTCCTTTGTTTTGGGCCAATGACCACTTGACTACTTGGAACCATCCCCCATTTCCCTTAATGAGGCCCTCTCTGGTCGGCCAGCTAGAGTAACACTAAAGCTGCACGCAGTTGTATCGATAGGTCCTCGACTTCTCCTGGGTCCCTCATTGATCAGGTTTGGGATTGCACCCATCTTGAGAGATCGGGCCCTCAGGATAGCACCTCCTCACCTCAACTGGGACTCCCATCACAGCAGGGGCGTGGAGATGTATTCCCTTTTCACTGAGCCCCCATCCAGAGTGCATACTTGACTGTCTCACTCCCATGTCGGAAGGACTCCTGTCTCAAATTGGCGACCACCGTCATGCTGGGTCGTCTGGTCATTTGCAGAGATACAGAAAGCCCAATGGATCACAATACCAGTGGGCAGGCCTCCAAAGCCATAGGGCCACCAAGCACATGCTTTTCAGTCCCTGGAGAACTAGGCTCAGGCTTTGGCTGGGGGCCTCTTCTCTCCGTACAACAGGACTCTCAGGTGACATAGGGGCAACACCCATATCCCAGATGAACCCTCTAGGGAACTACGCATGCCTTCTTTCTGGAGTTCTGGATGAAATCTGTCTGTCAGTGAAAACACAAGGGCATAACAAATTCCCTGCGAGCTCCAGGAAGGACCGCCCCCCAAATTCGACAGGCGAGTACTGTTAAAAGAGAAGAGAAGAGCAGGGGGGAAAGGAAAAACAGTTTCCGATGTGGTTAGTCATTCTGTCATGGGCAAAATGTGAAGACAAACAAAAACAAAGCAAACCACATGCAAGGATAAGCTGGTGATTCTGTGAATCACCAACTAATGAAATGAATGAAAAATAAATCAAACATAAAAGTGCAACTATAACAAAAAAAACAACAACAAAAAAAACCCAACGTAACTACAATGACCAACAAAAATGACAAAACTAATAAGGCTTAAATAAGGATAAATGTAATACAATAATAGGCCCCAGGTGGTGCGGCTACTAATAGGCACACCACCTGGGATCTGAACAAACCAATGAAAACATATGAAAAGAAATACATGTGATCAGTCACAGATGAATGCCAGTGACATTTACTTTGTAACATTTTGTTTGTTTGTTTGGCTTTTGTTTTGTTTTCTGTTGAAATTAACTTTACAGTTGAAGGTCTGTCTGAACAGTTGTGTCTTTTCTCATTGTAAAAACATCACAGGGAGGAGTTGCAGGGATTAGCTAATGGTGATTAATTGATTTCCTGTAACTCCATGTGCAAAAATACCTGCAGAAATGACATTTGGACAACAGTGATGCTATATACCTAGTTACAGATTCATTAGTTTCTGAAAAAAAATGAATTATGTGTTCATTCAAAGATCAACATCATTACGTCACAGTTCGAGTTTCTCAAAAGCAATGAAATTAAACAGAACAAACGTTAAAACTTAAACTTACTTTACCACTTTATGATGATCTTTGTGCCGTAACTCCTAGGACCCATCCCAACCCGAGGCCAATGAAGGATTCAAATTTACTCTCACTTTACCACTTTAGGACAATTTTTGTGCTGTAACCCTCCTAGGTACCCCTCCCCCACCCCAGGCCAATGAAAGGCTAAAAAAAATGCTTTTCAAATTCCCACTATGCTATGAATCCTATTACAAAATGCCCTGACATTGACCCACTTCTACTTATCAAGCCCTTCCAGAACACCTTAGGTTGGAAAAGAAGCAAACCCATGGTAGTTTGCCAGGTTAAAATGGTAGGATAATATAGTATATTAAAGAAATCTAATAAAGATTTTTTTTTAATGATAAGTGGTACCATACAAGGGTTGGGGCTATTCATTGAAGAGGAAATACTGGAGATGGGGGCTTATAAATACAAAAAGCTAAGCCTGTGTCACTATTATTATTCTCTGATGTTGTTTCTAGTGTTTTGGAAAGAATGTTTTCAGTTCTCAGAGACTATCTGAGTACAAGATCTGAATACACTGAGTGTCCTGGTCAAAGTCAATACACCTAAAGGAAATATCCTACTCCCCCTCTGAGACAAAGTCCTGAAACCTTAGGAAAGGAGAGCTAACCACTTTCCTGAGCCTTCCAGCTAATCAAGATGGATGAGAAGAGGATGCTTTTTATTCTGACAGATATGGGAAGGATTACTGATGCTTCTTGGCCGTATTTCCCTTGGTATATTAACTGCATATGTAGAGATATCCTTTAGATGCAACTCGCTCAAACCTATGATCCATATAAATAGATGAGTTTTGCTTAAGAGAACCATTATACAGTTGTGCAAAAAAAAAGTTTTTTAACCTTATAGAAGTATTTGGATTTCTGTGGGAACTGTATAATGTGATATGATCTTTATCTTATGCATATTTAATAAACAAGGTCATACTTACATCAACTCACTGCTATTTTATAGGGTTATATTGTTATTTTGTTAGAAAGATATGGTTTAAATAAGATCAGATTTTTTTTACAGAAATAAACACAGAGTTTCTTCTTTGTGAGCATTTTTTCCTTCTTCGCTTTTTTTTAATCCTGTGTTTTGGATCATTGCCATGTTTCATGACCAAATCTCTTTTGCCTTTAGCACACAGACATGTGCTCTGACATGCTTCTGGAGGATTTCCTGGTTCAACAGACTCACAAGGTCCTAACTTAGTGCCAACCATGCCAGGCCCAGCGGGTACAGAACGGACCAGTGCCATTAACCACCCGCCATGATTCTCTGAGGTTCATCTGTCTGTATACCGTGATTTGTTTTCTCCAATCACAATAGTGGGTAAGTTTACAAAAAAACATCCAACTTTTGTTTTATCCATCCGCAGAACATTATTCCAGCACTTCTGTGTAACATCCAGGTCTTTAGCCAACATGAGATTGGCAGGAACATTTTTTATTTGTTTGTTTTTACTGGTTTGTCTTCCCCATGGTGAACTTATAACCTCATAACAGCAGAATTGTTCATTTGTCCTCTGGCAGAATCATGGATACTTCAACATAAAGAGATGCCAGCAGATTCATAACTGCATCCTTGGGGTCCTTTGTCACATTTGGGAACTGAGCAACATGCCCTTGAATTGATCTTTGTAGATGCCCATTCTTAAGGACAGCAACAGTGATACATTTTTTCCAAAGTAGTTGCTTTATTGAGAACTGATTAAGGCCCGAGTCTTTACAAACCCTTTTCTAAGCCTTTCCTATCTCACGGCCTTAAAAGAGGTTTCTTCTGAGGTCTTCTGGAATCTTCTTTAATCAGATCATTTTGTGCTTCAGTTGAATTCTGTTTTGAAGAAAATTGTGTTATTTATATGTGGCATGAAAGGTCAAACTCACACCTGGGATGATTGAAACCAGACTTAAATACCGTCTTTTCAAATATTTTACATATTTCTTTTCATTATTAACTTTGATGATTTCAATGATGTGTTCAGTCCAGGCCCATATAAATTGTTGTGCAAGCTGCTTAATATATAAGATTGCTTCCTTACAGCTGCCCATTGTTGTAGATTCTGAAGCTGCTCAGGCAGTAAAATTTTATTTGCATGCAACCCAAGGTTATTAAATCATCAATGTGGTAAGCATAGCTTGGAGTGTGTAGAGGTAGATTAGCATGATGCTCTACTTCATATCTCAATGCCAGAAGAGTAAACCTACAGTGACTAACTTGCAATCTCTTTCCAGTTTCTAATTACTTTTTTTGTACACCATATAGTCTGTGATGGCTCTTAAGTAGTTCTGAGAGACTGAGAGTTATTTGAGGTTTAAGTACTGCAACTCGGTACTCCCTGTATCGTTCAGCATGTAAAGCAGCTTTTAAAGGGTGTGGGCTTCGAAGCTCCAGTTATACCTTATCCTCTCTCTCTGACTGTCTGCTGCCTGATGTTCCTCAGGCATTTGTGAAAATCTGAGGACCTTTTCTCCTCCTCTTTCACAGTTGCATTATGACTTTCAGCCAAGCAAAAGCAAATGAAAGGGTGGAGGCGGTGGAGGAGAGCGGTGATGAGATATAATGTGGAAGGTCGAGAAAGACTGCTACGGGGGAGGGGAGATGATGGGTCATTGATCATAGGCTGAGTAGCGAGGGGAGAGAGCAGCTCTCCGGAGGGAAGGCTAAATAAACATTGTGCGGGAAGAGTGGTTAACGTCTGGCGTGACACGTCCGGCACAGGCCTGGCCCTGGAAGGAGATGGAGTTATCGCTGTGGGGATCATGGGAGGAAGAGCACAGACGGTGTGTGCAGCCACAATAATGAAGAAACACAGCCCAAGAAACCAAGTGGAAGAAACGGCTACAATTACAACGCTTTCGATGTTAAGCATTCCGGTGATTAGCATTCTGGTGTTTAGCTGTGATTCCTATGGAAGCATCATGTCCTGTAAACGTGTCTGGCCATCGCTGAATTGAATTCTCTGCTTGGAAGTCACAGTTCAGATTGAAATCAGAATGCCAGCAGTGTGGCTCTACTTCTTTCTGCACTGCTGTATTATGTAGCATTCAGTGCTGTGCCATCATACTGAGTTAATGGATAGTTTACACTTTCCATATACTCTGATCGAGGTCATACTTTAATAGTGAAATATTCCATTTCAATGAGCCTAACATTTACATCTAACATAACGCAACATGGTGCAATAAATTAATATATTGCTTTTTACCATTTTGCTCTAAAGCAATTTAAGATATGCTATCAAGCATTAATTCTTGGCAGGTACTAAGTTCAGGAGATGAGCTTAGGTACAAACAGTTCGCTGCTTTGTGCAAACTTTTTAAATAGCACAGCCACAGAGCTCACTGAGCAGGACTATTTAAAATCAGCAAGAACTTCAGTCTTGTTCTCATGCCCCCGCTACCAGAACCACAATACCACTGTTCTTTGTACACAAGGCTGAAAACTATAGGGTCACTTTAGATTCTTTTATATTTTATATTTGATTTTAATTACTCTAATGTTTTGTTAGGAACACCATTGAGGAGATTCTGCTGGTTTTTCAATGAGTACTTAGATGTATGTTCAAGGGCAGAACAGCAGTTGAGGATGCAGTCCTCTGGTAATATGCCAACACTGAGCACAGACCTTCAGACCAAGCCAAGAACCCTCATCGTCCACCATCGTGCTTTCTGGTGACCTCCTCTAAGTCATTGCTACCAAAGTCTGCTTGCTGTTCTGGCAGAAAGACAATCATTTATCCCTTCAACATAGCACTAGTCTGATCCCATAAAAATGCCATTATTTTGGGTCACTTGTGAAATAGTATTACTTTAAATATTGGAGAGTGAATTTGAAGCCTGAGAGATGCTGTCTGAGCTGCACTCTTTTTCAGCTTCCATAATATTTGCATACAGACAGAGCCAGTAAATTCAACATTCCTGTAATTTAAGCTTTATCATATGCCCACAGGCACTTTCCAGTTGAGAATGATCTATTTACCACAGGGGCACACAACACGGCTCCAAGAGACCTTGCTGCAGAGTTTAGCTCCAGTCCCAGTTTACCAAACCTGATCCAGACAGACTAAAGGTCTTCAGCAATGAGTGGTGCGAGCAGGTCTGTTAGAAATGGAAAAACAGGCATTTTTAATATCTTCTAGTCCTACAAAATTTTATTCCCACAGTATTGGGACCCGTTTTGTTTGTCCACAAATCATGCAATGTTCCTACAACAAAATTTCAAATAAAGTGTTATGTTTTCTTAACTGCAGTGAAACGTTGTGTGTTATGTTAATTCTTTGCTTCTGATCTACGCTGTGGTAGATTTTAAAACATTTGCTATAAAGTCTGACAAAGAATCATGGCTACTGTCACGTTACCAGGGCATCCAGGCCTAGCGCCACTCCCCCTTCTATGTCACAATCATCACTTCCTCATTCCCAATCACTGGTATATCAACTCCACCTGTCCCCACTTACCATTAACCACCTCTCCTCTGTATATAAGCCCACAGGTTCTGCTGTATCATTGCTACAGGTTTGCTTGCCGCTGATGGACTGAGCCCACTGCCTTTGCTTAAGCCAAACCGACGCCCGCTTGGCTTTTGTTTGCTAGCTGCTAGCTTTGCTAACTGCTAACCTTGCTAATCACAGCCTTATGCTGTTTGCTTTTCTGTTTTGCTCTGTGGTTCACTGCTCATCTGTAGTCTTAATAAAGGACAATGTTCACTGCAGTCTCGCCTTCACTGCCGCCATCACAGCTACATCTCTAGTCATGCGTAGGCAATTATTCTATTATCGTGTCACAAGGTCAAGAGGTCACTGTTGCACATATATACTGTATTGCATATATATATATGCCACACAACTGAATGCAGCTCTTGAGATATTTACAGTTTCACAGGCAAAATATTTTTTTTCTCTCTCTTGAAACAGACAGTAATCTGTTCTGCAGAGTGTAAGATGATAAGGTCATGGTGGAAGAGTAGCTCTAAGCAACTGATTTCCTTGTTTTGAAATGGAGCAACTTCTTTACATATCCAAATTCCATTTAAAAAACTAGCTATAAAAAAACTATATATATATATATATATATATATATAAAAACCTAATATCTCAGCTGCCTATTTTTTGCCTTGTTTTTAAGTAGTTAAAATCACTCTAAGAATATTAATGAAGTTAGGCTTACAGCATCAAAGTTACTGTCAGGTTGTAAAAGGCAATTTTTACACTTCTTAAAGATTACTGCGCACAATGCCAAAACACAGAACATTTTCTCATTAGCTAGCTGATGTTGTTACCTTCAAGTCCTTCAAATGCACTGAGAAATCCTTTCCTCTGTGGTGAGAAAAAAAGTCTATCCAATGTCAAAGCCAGACCTATAAAGAAAGTGGACACCCTGTCAGAGCACCTGCCATCTCCCTGAAATGTGAAGGCAGCTGGGAATGGAACGGCCCACTGACTCTGCCCATCTCCCAGGCAGGATGATGTGCTTCACATCTGTATAATAACTGCTACTGAAAGAAGTGAAGCTTCACTTGACTGCCATCTCACTTCGTGAGTCATGTTCTGTTCGGTTACGGTCCCGGTTGGGACTCTGATGTAGGTGTTATTACAAAGTGACCCAATTATCACCTTTAGCCTAGTGACTTCAAGGACAGAGGTAACTTCCATGCTTTGCTGCCATTTCTCTTAATAAGCTCTGGGAAGGGGTGGCATTGTTGGAGTCTAAATCCCGCTTTATTACTATGCCTGCTGTCCAGGCAAGGTGCCCTGTGGAGGAAACATTTGGTTCACTCCCTGAAAGTCCTGTTTGCCAGCTGCTCCCTAAGCTATTAAGCCAGACAGTTGCCAAATCCTCGGACCACGTTTACTCTAGAGGTACGAATGTTCACAGTGTGTGTGTTACCATAACAAACCAACCACCATTACACAATATCACCCATTTATGAGATCCTAATATTTGTTACATGTAATTAGTGTCAAGCCATGTGTGAACTAGCGAATCTGTTACCAGTGAGGTTTGTGTCCATTTTTCATAAGTTAATAAGCATCTTGGCCAATTAGCTGTGACCTTAATACAAAGTAAATACAAAGTAGCGTGAATGGAGATATCATTAGCATGTTCCGCACAACTTGCAGAAGATCCATACTCCTTTTTCAGCTACACAAGTGTGTAAATGACTCTTGGCACAAATTGAGTGTGCCTTAACATATCTATACTGTTCATTAGGAAATCACATGCCAGCTTCAGAATTCACTATTAAACAATTTAAAGTTTTAGAGAAATGGGGAAAAAATACAATTCAAGCACAATACAAATACACAATTAAAATGCATATGATGTGCATTCTGCTATATACTTCACTTGCTTGTGATAGACCGTCCCTGTTATAGTATATTGTATGTGCACTTACATGATATAGTAGTATTCCCATATGGTTTAAGTCATTCAGCCTTAGATAAAGTAGTGTCACTGCACAATGGTTAAGGATCTCAAGCTGAAAATGGCAAACATTTACCTGAGAGATAAGATAAAGCACAAAACCATATTGCATCACTGATATTGACGTTCACATCATCTGTTACTAATACTGCACATTTTAAAATATGTCCCAAAAGGGAACTATGAAAGGTCAATATTTGCATCTGCATGCAAGTCAGAAAGAAAGCTGACAATACAGGTGACCCATACACTTTATTGTCTGGTAATGAAGCAGATTAAGTAAGGAGGTTGGAAAAAGTGTCCATCATGTCCTGTGGTTGAGGGAGATGAGGGAGGCATGAAATATTACTAAAAAGTATGACCTTTGTGTTCTTCACTCACCTATGTTTGGACAAGACAAACAACACGTTTTTGACATTTTAATAGACCATTTCTAGTTTTTAATATTTGCTTTTTTATATTTTGGTCTGACTAATCACCAAAGAATGGCTCAGTCAGTGAAGGGTAAATCACAAGCCTCGTTATATAATAATATAATGTGCTTCGTTGCTTCTATTCAGAAAATGGTGCCCTTCTTTAGCCTGTTAATTGTAAAAGTGATCATTTGGAAAATTGCAATCAGAAGTTCAGTTAGACCAAAAAAAAGTTGGCTAAGCTGCGAAGTTTAATTTTAAGTTGTGTTTTAACATTAAGCTCCAGAGACTGATAGTACCTTTTATCTTTTTCATGAGCAGCAGAAGGAAGAAAATGCAAATTGGAGCTAAAATTCACTTGTTTTGACACTTTGGCTTACCTTGGAGAAGGGAAGATGACTGTTCTATGTCTAACATATTTTCATTAACATCGTACATGGGCATTAGACAACAGATAATTACATACAATTACTTCTACCATATTGCTTTAAAATATGATAATCAAGATTAATAGGAGGTAGTTGACTTTATTTACTGCTAAAGCACTAGGGGTGCACCTTTCTGTTGTGTAAATATATAATTAATTATGCATTGGCAGGAGTAGTGTAATTGTAATATATCACAAATGCAAGTGTGCCAACTTAAAATGACGGAACTATTCATTACAGTGTGTGTGTGTGTGTGTGTGTGTGTATGTGTGCTTGTATATGTGCCCATGGTATGTGTGTGTGCTTATATATGTTTGTGCATGTGCGTGTGCTTATATATGATTGTGTGTGTGTGTGTGCATGTGTGCTTGCATATGTGTCCGCGTGTGTGTATTTGTGCTTGTATGTATTTGTATTCCCAGCACTTCATGCTTACGTCTGCTAAAATAAACCTATCAAATCATCATTATGCAAAGATGCCAGCTCTTATCTTTTTTAATTAAAAACTTCTACATGGATGATATCAATAGAAGCAATCTTGCCAGCTAATACTCTGACTCCAAATGAACAAGTGCCAGAATGCAAAGCGTTCTTTGAAAAAGCTTCACACCAGCTTAGGATGCCAGTGATTGTAATAAATTATTTTAATGACATTTGAAGTCATTATTAAAGTTTGTCATATGACCCCAAACTTTTCAGCAGGTTTAACCTCAGTTACGGTTCAGGTCCAGACTCTTAAAGATGCCATAATTATGTGGACTGATGAAAAAAGTTTCAGAGTTATCTGAAGACTTATTTGACAAGTTAGCAATGGTCTTTGTGCAAGATGCTTTTTAGGAAACACTGCCAAACTTGACAAACACACAACTGAATTTTATGTTTGATTTTAATTTGACTGGAGGCAGTTAAATAACTTTCATGTCAGGTTATTCACCTGAAACATACATAAGTATTTTGTGAAGAAATACAGTAGTTCAAGGTTGTAGCTGTAACTAAGAGAAATTATTACAAGTGTCGTCACGCTTTATCAGATATTGTATATGACTTGTAACAGTTGTTCAAGTTAATGTAGTTCAGTCTAATCTTCATATTTATGTTCCACACTAGTTTATTTAGTTTTCTTTGCTAAAGTTATTAAGGTATTTTTAAGGTATATAAGGTATTTTTATTTTGACACAGCTCAATTGATGCACGTGAATTGCTCTAATCGGTTTATAGACGTTAGACACAAAGTTAGGGAAGTAACGTGAGCAAAGATTTTTTTAAAAAAAGAACGATTATTTGAACCCCTAGCTGGAGCGGGAACAAGGTATTTGTTTCATGTTTATGGCTTTGTAAGATTTTTTTTTCCTTTGAATGTGTTGTTCCATGTGTGATTTTTACATAATTGCGAAGCGTTCGAGTTGTGATGCTAGCTAACTGTCGGCTAGCAAGTTCTTTCTGTCCTGCACGTGCATTGCAGTAACCTACGTTTTTTTTTTTTTTTCTGTTTCTGTGAAAGATGCAGATTAATTTGTGAGCTAATGTTATATCTTTGTCAGTTGTATTAATGTTTGTTTCACCTTCTTTTCACTTGTCATGGCTGTTACTATGCGTTTATGAATACAAGGCATAAAGCGATGAAATCTTCATGAACCATCAGTCGTCTTACCGTATTTCTGGCTACAGTAAGAGCTTGTCCCACATCGACCTGGCAGCCTGCGATCTACACTAACGGTGTCTACGCTGCATCACTGCCTGCTATTCTACACTAGCAGCCTAAAGGACACGGTATAACGGTCAGTCACAGACAGTTACAAAGGCGCAACAAAGTGAGGAACTCTTCAAGGTAAATTTAACAGAATGAAGTGGACTGTGAACATTTCACACTCACATGTCCTGCTCAAGTGAAACTGAAAGTAAAACACATATGCAAGTATAAATGGCACTTGTGTTAAAGGACATTATTACAGCATTTCTTCATTGAGGTCAAAGTGTTTGAGGATCATTTAATGCTGAGTTTAGTTCTTTAAGGCACAATATTATAGCACTGCATGTTTCAGTATTGGTGTATAAGAGTTGTGTATATGTATTAAGTGTTGTATGTGAAGCTGTTTTTCATTTTTTCTGTTGAATCCTACTTCTTCATTTTACCGCAATTGTAATGCAAAATAACTAAATCAGAGTTAGGCCATTCAAAGGTAGGAGAGCTTGAGTGGCAGGTTGACAATCTCCAATGTCCCTGGTTATGTCCCTTAAGACTCCAGAGATATATGAGAAACATTATGGCCAAGGAGCATTTCAAGCCTTAAGGAAGAAAATTATTTCTAAGAATAATCTCATGAAGCTGATATGGAACCTCCACTATTAGGCGCTCTGCCAGAGCTCCATGTCCTACTGAAAAAATGCATGCCTTTCAAAGGGAGCAAGCTGAGAAAAAAGAAGAGAGACTGCTCTCCATGTATGACCAGTGGAAAATCCATGCACACATGGCAAGAGAACAGCTAATGTCAGATATTCCAGAGTCAGCTAGGACTTCTCATTGACACATTGGAGAAGGGTAAGGAGGACATCATGAAAATGTTTTTTGAAATTCGACACATTATCACGCCTGCAGCTGAGCTAAGGTGGTGAGTAGTTGCTTGTGAAATGGTCACAAAGGACATTGTCAAAATCTCATATGGGAGAATTGTCAGAATTGATGGTGAGTTTAATTCTGAGCATGAAAAGGCTTGTCTACAGGAGCTACTCGATCATGAATACGCTCTATCTATGGGTCCATCATTTCACAGAGGAGCTCTAGATCAAGCCTTCTGAGATGGAAGATAATAGAGCAGCAACAAAGAGCTCTTGAAGCCCTTTGACTTGGAGTGACTACAGGCAGAGAAAGAGCATAAAGCAGCAAGAACTAGATGAGAAGTTTATAATCAGGAGGCAGATTGAGAAGCCATCTTGCACATTGGCTCCAACCATAGCAACAAAGATAAAGGGGGGTCGAGCAATTCATCTCCCAGAGGTATCCCTTCTAGCTCAAGCCTTTCAAGATAGCATAGCTCTAAATAGACTTCCTGAGTGTTCTCAGCAGTCAAGCTGACATGGACACAGAAGGTCAACGGTCATCCCTGAAAGGTGAGAACCCCCCCTGTGTACTATGTCAAGATCATAGACATCAACTGCATGGCTATCTTAAGTTCTCAGCAATGTCCTTGGAGGAGCAACAGAACTATGCAAAAGGAAAGAAGCTGTGTTATGGGTGCTTGAAGCCTGGCACAATGCAAATTAGTGTCGCAATCGTCACACCTGCGTCACTTGTGAAAGGAGACATCCAGCATGCCTCCATGATGACAGTTATGTGAAGACGGAAATCTCTGCACCCTTTTCTAACTCTTTTTAGAAAAGAGTTAGGCAAATGAGTCTGTGACAGTGTCTCTCAGTGTAGCTAAAGAAAGCTCCCTGAACACATCCATGGTTGTACTAGTATGGTTGTCAACTTAGGATAATCCTTGTGTAGAAAAGCTAGTGTATGCTCTTTTAGACACGCAAAGTGAAACCACATTTGTTGATCAGGGCATTAGTAACATATTGCAAGCTGAGAAATATCCACTGAAGCTGAAGTTGACTACCATGGGTGGTAAAGGCATGACTCTTTCAAGAGAAAGGGCATTAAAGCTTCATTAGAGAGGTTATAGCTCTGCTACACACATTGATCTTCCACCTGCCTATACAAAGGACTGCATACCTCTAAATCACATGCACATTCCTACCTATGAGTCAGCCAGGAAATGGGCCGATCTTTCAGAAATAGCTGATGAAATCCAACCACTCAAGGACTGGGAAGTAGGCCTACTGATAGACTACAACTGCCCCGAAACAAGTTATCTTGGGAGGAGACAATAAACCATTTGCGGATTTAGGATGGCGTGTCGTGGGATGTTCCTCTTACTAGCTTGTGTCATCGCACCTCTGATAAAGAGATACCTCTTGTAACTCCTACATGTGACCCATATTCTCGAATCTGACTTTATGGACGAAACATAAGACTGTAAAATATGTCTCAAGATGATGTCATGCTCCTGACGAAATTAGGTGAGGTTATATGACCTGCAACTCGCTGCGGTGTTCTGTCTACGGTTGTCTCGCTGTATGATCCCTTGGTGTTTTTAGCTTCATTCGTGCTCAAAGGGAAAGGAATCCTTCAGGAGATGTGCAGGCGTAGCCCAGACTGGGATGAACTTAGGGTATGATCTTCAGCCAAGATGGAAGTGCTGGAGCAATGATCTAGCCAATCTAAGCCAGGTCACCATATCTCGTGATGATGCACCACATAGTACCACATTGTACCCTAGTTATTGGGAAATTCAGAGTACCTTGAAAAGTCACTACAGTCCCAAGGCTAGAATTGACAATTGCTGTCGTGAAGATAAGCAGCATGCTTAAAGAGGAATTCTGATTCCAGGGTTGTCTTAGGGTATGTTATAACAGTGAAGCAAGGTGTTTTCACACATTTGTCACAAACAGAGTCCAGAAGATACATCTAGGCTCAGATCCTCAGCATTGGAGATATGTTGCCTCTAATGAGAACCCTGCCAACCATGCTTCCAGAGGTCTTACTCTTAATGAACATTTGACATCCACCTGGTTCACAGGCCCAAAGTTCCTGTGGAAAAAGGAATTTCACCTGCCAGCAGATTTGACTCCTGAAGTCAAAAGTGCTCAATCTTTGAGTACCAGAACAACAGAGCATGCAAACATAGTTGATTGACTATCCAAGTTTTTGTCTTAGTTATGGGCAATTAGAGCTATAATCATGGATTCTCAGATGCATAAGCAAAGGCAAATTGAGTGGTCTTACTACAGAGGACGAAGGAGAAAATGATGAACAGCTGATAATCAAGAATCTACAGGAGCAAAAAAAAAAAAGAAGAGCAAAGATGATCCCCTACCATCTCACAACAGATTGGACCATTCAAATGCATTTATCGACAAGGATTGAGCAGATTGT
This sequence comes from Tenebrosternarchus preto, assembly GCA_025802075.1. Taxonomy (NCBI): domain Eukaryota; kingdom Metazoa; phylum Chordata; class Actinopteri; order Gymnotiformes; family Apteronotidae; genus Tenebrosternarchus; species Tenebrosternarchus preto. Next base: position 8,666,333 of record JAOYMR010000009.1, on the reverse strand, counting down.
GCAGTTTATCTCTTGCCAACTCTTGTAAACATCCTAATATCCTTCCCAAAGGCCATCACATTACCAGGTTAATCTTATCTTATAATCTCGAAAGGGTTGAGCATCAAGGTCAAAGGCAAAGGTCTTACTTTTAACCAATTAAGAGCGAGTGGCTATTGGGTTGGCCATGCTGCGGCTTCTTACGTTCATCGCTGCATAACCTGCAGAAAGCTAAGGAAATATGCAAAGGATGGCAGACTTACCTCCAGAGCGCATAGAACGTTCCCCTCCTTTAACTTACTGTGGGATGGACTGTTTCGGTCCGTTTCTTACAAGGCAAGGACGGAAACTACATAAGCAATACGGCGTACATTTCACTTGTTTTTACTCCAGTGTGATCCACATACATCAAAATGCTTGACGATATGTCAACAGATGCCTTCATCAATGGTTTGCGATGCTTTATTGCCATATGTGCTGCTGAATGGCAGATCAAGTCCGATCAAGTGAGTAACTTTGTTGGATCAAAGCGTGAATTCAGTGAAGCTCTCAAAGAGGTGGATCCAGAATGCATAGCTACATTCCTTGCAGAGAAACAGTGTGACTTTATTAATGAATGCAACCTGTTTCAGTCATGCTGGTGGTGTCCGGGAAAGACAAATTAGGACAGTCAGAAGTGTACTCTGGTCCACAATTGCATGCTGTTCAGATAGGCTGAACGATTCCTTCTTTATGTGCCTTTTCATATGAAGCTATAACCACTGTGGACAGCCACCCTCTTACAATGGATAATCTCTCAGATCCAAACAGCCCTAACCATCTCTTCACCCAAAAATCTGACAAAGCCCTACCTCCACCTGGTGAATTTACCAGAGAGGACATGTACAATAAGAAGAGATGGCGTCATGTTTGGTATTTAGCTGAACAGTTTTGGAGCAGATGGCGTAAAAGAGTACCTTGCTACCGTTGCCACAAGTCAGCGATGGCACCAAAGAGATCCATCCAAATGGATGATATTGTAATGATAAAGGATGACGATCTACATAGGTGTAATTGGTGACTAGGTAGAGTCTGAGAGACTACTCCTGACGAGGACTCATCAGAAGAGTCAAAGTGCATGTAGGTGACAAGTAAAAAAGGTGAACGACTAGGTTGGCTATCAGTTTTAGAGTGACCAGTTCAGAACCTGATTCTGTTATTAGGTTGAACTCCGCTCATATCAGCTCATCTAATTCCTATCCTACAGACTCATATGTTTACCAAGTGGTTTAGTATTCCCAAGAGATTGATTTATGTTGTCCTACACATGTAGTTTAAGATCACAATGATGTTGGAATCATTCATGTTTTATATAATCTTAAAGCTCTGATATAAATCATTAATGATTTGTGGGAGTGTAGCAGATCTTGCAAGTTAATGTAACTCAGTCTAATCTTCATAATATTTATGTTCCACACTAGTTTATTTTATTGTTTTCTTTGCTAAAGTTATAGGGCACTTTTATTTTGACACAGCTCAATTGATGCAAATGAATTGCTCTGATCAGTTTATCAATGTTAGTCACAATGTTAGAGAAGTAACCTGTGAGCAGAGAAAAAAGAACTGTGATTCGATTATTTGAGACCCCTAGCTGGAGAGGGAACAAGGTATTTGTTTCATGTTTCTTCCTTTGAATTTGTTGTTCCATGTGTGTCTTTTTCCTAATTTTGAAGCGTTTGAGTTGTGATGCTAGATAACTAAGCTGTCGGCTAACGAATTCTTTCTCTCCCACACGTTTATTGCGGCAGTGCTGGTTAACTTAAGGTTTTTCTGTTTCTGTGAAAGATGAACTGAATCTGTTAACTGGCGGCCTAACATTATTTTTGTCAGTTGTATTGTTTGTTTCACCAGAATATTTTTCTGTATTCCATTCACTTTTCATAGCTCTTACATAGCTCTTACATAGCTTTTTTATAGTTTGTGAATACAAGGCATAAAGCAATAAAATCTTAATGAACCATCAGTCGGCTTAACGCATTTCTGGCTGGGTGCTACAGCAGTTAAACAACTTTCATGTCAGGTTATTCACCTGAAGCATACAGAAGTATTTTGTGAATAAGTAGTTCAAGGTTGCAGCTACCTAGAGCAACCCAGAGAAAATAATTACAAGTGTCGTGACGCTTTATCTTTAGATATTGTGTACGACATTCAGTTTATATTAGGATATCTTTCACCACTTAATCATATTTGTCTCCCTGGAGAATGTGAATTACTACTCTTGATGTATTCTTGTTGGATTTTAGACTTCAAGGCTAATTGTCTTGTGCACTGGGACTTAAAACACTTCGACAAAGTTGTAAAACACACGTGAAGCCACATAATACAAGCAGATTACCAATGTGTGGCATTGCTGTGCACTCTCTTCTGAGCTAACACGCAGTAGTGTCGCAGGAAGAGTGCTCTGTACATCGTGAATGTGGAACTGAGCTTAATAGCAGGACTGCAGCTGCCCACTCACACGTTCCCCCGCGTTTCGCCTTCCGGCACTGAGAGCTCATTATTATCCGTGACTCGCACTTTGGAGTCAGCTCCCAAAAGACAGCCCCGGGGGGGGGCCGGGGGGGGGGGGGGGGCGGGGGCGGGCGGCCCGGGGGGGGGGGGCGCCGCGGGCCGCCCCCCC
>JAOYMR010000009.1:8633444-8653942 GCA_025802075.1 Tenebrosternarchus preto | reverse complement strand
AGATGAACATAGTGATATTTGAGAAGTGAAATGAAGTTTATAGGATTTACAGAAAGTGTGCAATAATTATTTAAACACAACTTTAATGGACATTTTCTTCTGGCATGTGAGTGACCACAAAAGTGTTATTCATGGGTATTTAAGTAATATCTGCATTTCTGGACTTGAAACAGGTTCATGGATGCCAACAGGTCGTGGTACTCACCTGGCGGAGGGCATCTCTCCTCCACACCACACTGTGGCGCTCTTTGCCTCCACCTTGCTGGCTGCTTATTGTATGACAGTTTAGCAGCGTTTAAAACATGGAGGCTTACATGCTATTGAACATTATGAAAATGGCATTTTATTTATAATAAATGATGAATTGTCTTTATTAGTACTCATGACTTTGAACCATATTCTGTAACTTGTTATATTTCTATGTTCGTCAGTTTTTGCTTTTGAAATATTTTGGTGGTATAATTTTTCCATAATGTAACTGCTAACTTTTGCCTGTTCACAGTTTTTCAAACAGCCCATTTGAAGATATAATAGATATGTGCAATATAATATAATAAATACACAATTTTACCTGATAAGAATAAACTGTGTATTTTAACCGTGGCAGTTGATTGTTGTGCTACTTTGTCAATCTGCAGTACCAGTCAAAAGCTTTGCAGGATTGCAGGAGCGAAACATAAATATCTAAATATGTGCAAATGTGACTGCCCAAACGTGTTAAACAGGACTAATAGATTAATTATTTTGTGTTTGTTGTTATTTATTCTACATTGAATTGGTGTTGTTACACACCTGAAACAGACATCCAGTCCAATATAAAATCAGTCAATTCAGGGATAATGTCATAATCAGCAAGTTCATATATTTCAAATCATTTCCTCCTTTCCTAACTAAATATGAATCGTATTGTTTTTTTTGTGTGTGTGTGTGTGTTTTTTTATTTATTTAATTTTTTTTGCATGCACAGCTTTTGTATTCCCTGTCAAAAATGCTGACCTCACAGCACTATAATGTCATCACAGACACAACTAATATCCTCTGACAACCTGCTCATGCACATGTCTTTGTGGGACTTGGGCGACTAGCCAAAAGACTTTAAGTTGACAAGCTATACACACAGCAAGTGCAGTAAAGGAGGTAACATCTGTGGGATGATGATGATGATGATGATGATGATGATGATGACAAAGTGTGGGGCAGGCTGTGTATATGTTGGTTGTAGAGAAGGCCTATGTGTGTGTTCACGTTTGTGTGAGTGTGTTTGCACGTTTGTGTGTTTGTTGGTTACAAAAAATAATTGTGCGTGTGTGTGTATTGGTTACAGGGAAAGGTTGTGAGTGTATGTGTGCCCACATGTGTATGTGTGCATGTTTGTGTGCACACGTGTGTGTGTGTGTGTGTGTGTGTGTGTGTGGGTGTATGTGGGTGTATGTGTGTGTGGGTTACAGGGAAAGGTTGTGAGTGTATGTGTGCGCACATGTGTGTGCATGTATGTGTGTGTGTGTGTGTGTGTGTGTATTACATGTGCTGCACTGCAGCTCTCATTCTCAAGTCCACTGAGGTCACTCATGCAGTCCTTGCCTGCCGACTGCACACTGATGTGCCCCATATTTCCTTCCTGGACAGCAGACAGCATAACACCACCAGGTCTGACCACAGCCTACATGGTGTCCCAAATGCCCAAAATTACAATGCTCACTCCTGCAGCGAAGTGTCCACTGCACAACCATTAGAAATGTAAAATGTAGCAAATCCAAGCACATACATATAGGCATCCTGTCAAGTGATGACACAAAACCAATGCTTAATGTCCATTGAGGATCCAGGTTAAATTGTTCTAATATTGGACGGATATGATATCTATCAAGCCCCTCACATATTTCAAGAGGCAATCGATAAGAAACTTGACATACATGATGGTGTGCAAAACGTCGAGTAAGCTCAACCTCTTCACCTCCTAAGAGTCCGCCTTCTTCGCCACTCTCTCTGTCTCCCTCTGACCTGCACAACCTCTATTGATCAGCGCTGATATAGGGAATAGAAATGCTGTAAATTAATAAGATGTCTCTGCCTGCCTCAGTGTAAGTACTTTCAAATGCCTGTGCAATTCAGAAAAATGGTTTCTAAATGCTCTAATATCATCAATCATAAAGCCGCTATATATATACTGTGTGTGTGTGTGTGTGTGTGTGTGTGCATGTGTGTGTATGTGTGTCTGTCATTTCAGGACCACGAGACCAAGCAGGGTCTTGCTGTGGGTCTTGGCCTGAGACCTTATGACCCTCACCTCATTATTTAGGTGCTTTTGGTGGATGGACTTAATGCAAGTATCAGTATAGAATGTAGAAGAAAGAGCATTTACCCAGACAGCAGGTCATGCAACAGGTCTGACATTCATAGTCATTTTGACATATATAATTAATTGTATGCAACACCTGCTCTGCAGCTAATACTCACTGAGCACTTCATTGGTCACACTTATTTTTAAAGGGCATTTTATAGGTGGACAATTAAAGACTGTGGCCACGCACAATTTGTCAGCCAACCATTATCCTGTTCCTGATTGGTTAGCCAACCACTTCCCTATTTATGACTGGTCAGTTTCCGACCACAGCAGTGCTGCCAAACGGATATCATTTGGGTGATAGACGTAGCATTACTCTGACATGGAAACGGACTGGTTGTGGGTGTTGATCTTGTATCAGGGTATCAGGTACAGCAGTGTTGTTGGAGTTGTCCTCATCTCACTGCGGAGCTGAGCTGATCTGCCATCTGAGAACATTCATGCAGAGGTTTTACTGTGAAACCGATCGCTTGAATAGTTGCAGACGGCTGCTCATACGATTCTGCTGCTGCTCATTAGATGTGCTGCACCATCTTGCCCCAATAAGCTCAAAGCCAGTTAAGTACTTCTCTGCTGATTTGATGCAGTGAAGTTGATCCATTGTGAGTTTGAAGTTCATAGCACTGGATTTGGTCTCAGCCAATACTATCATACTTTGTCATTTCAGCAGGTGACCAACCATGATGAAAAAAAGAGAAAATAAAAGTGATCAGCATACCTTCTATCAGCTCTTGCCTCTTTAGTACTGCCTGTTCGATGCAGAAAGATGTACAATTATTTCTGATTTCATAATACATTGGGGATTGCAATTAGAGATCGCATCACTGCCTTCAGACAGTTTCCTGGGCTTGGAAGGGGGATCTCTCTGCTGATCCCGCTCACCCGCCCAGTCCACGCGGGCTCTTCCATCTAAAAAAAGCCCCATCCAGCTAGAACGAGAAATCCTGTCTTATTCAAAACCTTTAGCCATGGGGATCTGGAGAGTGTGCAGGGGATTTCCTGTCTGCTCAGTGTCAGCCTGACTGTCTTGCCGGCATGTTTCCTGCTGATATCCACTCACTTTTCTGATGGCCTTTCTGCCTGTTAAAAATGGCCGTGGGACGAGATGGTGGGCCTGGTGAATCCGGCTCTTTTTCAGGAGATAGCACGAGAGGTTAGAGCCGTTAGAGGTTCACTCTTATGTTTTTGTTTTGTTTCTGTATATTGTGAGATAATATACAACCGAGTTGTAAGATGTTCTTTTTTTATGTCTTAGTGAGTTTATGAAGTATAGGAGTCTCAGTAAGGTGAGTCTTTTTTTTTAATTAACATATGTTTGTTGTTGTTGTTTTTTTTTTTAAGAAAATATGAATACCGGCATGATTAGGCAAAGTTACATATTTATATTCACTGGACGCCTCTGCATTTATTTAACCACAACATTGAATATATGATTGTAGATTGTATGGAAGAGCATATCAAGTTCTAACTCACAGAAACTCATGTTCACATACTGACACATAAAACTGATTATTCCACTGAGATTTCAATCACCTTTACCCATTAACCCCCAAACCCCTGCTGCCCTAAACATTTACTGTAATAAGAAATTATACTTTGTCTGCTTTTCAGCTCAGGGAAGACTGAGGCCGGAGACCTAACCACCGATGTGAAGGAAAACGGTGAGAGGTTGCAGTTTCTAGGCTGACAGTTCTGTTGCTCTATGACATCATCCTAATGAGAAGTGACATCAGCCAAAGTGACCCAGACAGAGGTGCAGGGAGGAGATGGGTTGAATGTGGCCCCTAAAAATGACCTGCCTCAGGCAAACATTGCCCCTCCTACTCCTTACAGAGTAGGTAGTGGCCAGGAGTCCAGCAGCTACAGAACTGTTGCTCACTGCCAAGCAGAACGCAGCACGCAGCCAGTCGAAACCTGTTTCATGTACTATTGCAATGACGTGCAGTGACAAAATTATAGAAATACCAGAAAATGCAAGAATATATGAGATAAAAGGTTCAAGAACTCTGGCTCCTTTGAAAGAGGCTCTGATTTATAATAAAGCAAAAGATAGATGATGCAATAACAAACTCTATTATAGATCAGTGGAGATGTCAGTGTGGGCTCTGAGATTCCTTCGCCTTTCTTATATAAATGTTGTTGGGAGTAAAAGATGTTTTGGATTTCATTTGTAAACATTGGTATGTTTTGACCAAAGCCCTTTTTCCATGGAAAAAGTTTCTTGCTGTCCTGTATGATCTCCATTGGTTTTCACTCCCTCACACACTCTAGATGAATTTTCATGTTAGCCATGTTCTGTGGTTAACAACTTAGAGATTAATTACATGCATGGCAGCTCCCACTAAAACGTTTAAACCAAAAGAAATGCGCCTTTGTGGCCAACATTAAAACAAGCAGGTCTTGTCAGTCACAATACAGCCAACTGACTTCCAAAAAAATAAAGAAAGAAAAAAACAAAAAACCAGACTCTCTCCAAGGTTGCGACACCAAGGTAATGAAAACCCAGTAGCATCTCCAACCCCTGCGGAAACTGTTCCTGTGTCTTTGGGGCGATAATTAGCTCTTAAGAGGCGGTGTGCTCGTTTGAAGCCCCGCACCCGGGTTCGGCACGGGAGCCTCGTAGCCTTCAGCAAGACGACTGCGTCGCTGGGTAACGATGCGGCGCGCGGCTCCATGGAAGCGGCGTTTTAGCCGGCAAGGTCGCCCCGGCGACGGCGGCCCCCGTCCCAGACACCCCCCCCCCCGCCTTGTAATTAAAACGCAAGGACGCAGCAAAGGTTGGCTTAAGATGATAACTCAATTATCTTATTACCTTCCTTCGTTTCCTTATCCCTAATGAAGCGGAGGCTTCCTTTTGCCTTGTTCTGTTTTTACATCTGCAGGGAGACTTTGAGGTGTAAAAGAGAGTGAAACTCATTTCACTGGGAAGCATTAACTCAGCTCCGCACGTCTCAGCTGTGCTTGGCACATCGCTGCTGCACATTTGACCACTTCTCATTACGAATTCTTGGTTATTTATCGCACACAGCACACAGCCCAGCGGTACAGACATCACCCATGATATCAGTAGCTATTGACAGGTAGGCAATGCAGCATGTGGAACTGCTTTGAATCTTCAGATGTGTTTTTTTAAATGTAATTATATCTTCAGCAGCAATATTGGTTGCTAAATACATTGTGTTCATGGCTTTGCTGGGACGTGCATGCAATCAGGTGTAGCGAACTTGACTGCCCATTACAGCTGCCCCGCTCTGATTTATTATTTGGGTGGACTGTGACTGCTAGAGCCACAGAGAAGTGTGAAGGGGTGAAGGGGTAGGCTGGAGTGGTGAAACATCACAGCTGCTCCCAGGGTTAACCCAGGTGCGACGTGATGCACGCAGACTGCAGAGTTTAGCTCGCATGCGTGTTTACAGACCTGTGCACATGCGTGCTGTGATCAAGGACTCGATGTGGAATCTTTTGCATGTATTAATCATTGTAATTAGCTGTGGCCGCCGCATGCTGCTTTCAAAATAGAATGTGCAGTGATGTAGCACTCTCTATTAAGGTCTGGGGATATGCTACGCGTGTGTGTGTGTGTGTGTGTGTGTGTGTGTTGGTCTTTTTCTCCAGTTATACAAGATTCTCTGTTAAGGTGTGTGTGTGTGTGTGTGTGTGTGTGTGTCTTTATCTTCTAGCTGTACCACACCTACATTTCCCATGAATTCACAATCAGCTTCCAACCAGTTAATTTGATCCATAGTTAATCTTAATTATCAGCAAATTGCTGTCAATATGCAAATATGGCACACCCACACCCCCCCCCTGTCCATCCCTTCACCACTACCACCATAACCTGCTGTGGCTGTTTCCAGTTCACTTACACCAAGCCACTGTCCCTTTAATTCTATAAATAATCCCACCTTTCCTGGCTTTCACCCTGAGTGCAGAGTGCTGCAAACTAGTTCTACCTATGAGTAAACAAGAAGACCATTTAGTCAGGCACTTTGTGTCAGAGGAGATTATGTTAGAAACCCTAATTTGCCCATCAGATCTCCACTCCTCAGATTACATCAAGAGGTCTAGTCTACTCTGACACAGACAGGAAATATGAAATCCTGGGAAAATATATCTGGGTGAAGTTAATAAATGCCACAACATTAGTGGCCAGAAACAGAGAACCTACAATCACTAAAGCTCTTACACATTCACCATTTTACATCAGCTAATGCAGCTAGAGCTACATTCAATTGAATCGAAGCGAATAGCTAATTATTATGCTTTTGCACATGTAGTTGGCATTATCCTGCCCTCAGTAATACACTCTTGCATTGTAACACCAAAATTTCTCTTGTTGAATGTTCTGTTATATCTCCAAGCAGACATAAAGCATACAGGGTGACTTCGCTCCCAAACACTTCACTGCAGGGGAGGACAGCATAATTAGAGTGTCTGTTGCTGGATGGACCACTGTATTTTATCAAAATGTTTTCTGCAAAATGTAATAAAATACATGGTACATAGCCAAACAGGCAGAGCAGTGACAGTAAAGGCAGATCTTTAAAACGGATGTATTAATAAAAAAAATATAGCCACTGCATTACAGGAACACTCTTATTTTACATTCTGTAGTGCCCTTTTCTCATGGAATGTTTCCATGTTGCATTAACCACCTGTTTCATCACATCACCGTATTGGCTAAGAGGCTGTGAGCAAGGTGTCAATCAACCATGCCGCAGCCTACCAGCGGTGGAGGAGGACTAACAGACACATAGAGCTGCTCTTGTACTGCCAGACCTCCTGAGGAGCATCAAGCGCTCTGACTGGGCATGTGGCACGGGACAAAGCATCAGTCAAGCCCCGTGTCACCGCTAATTACCGCGAGGCTCCCGAAAAATCGGCCTTTAATTCCAAGAAAAATAAGGTACCCAGCAAGCTCCTGCAAAAACTCATTTGCAGAGCCGTACATCCCATTGCTCAGCCATGATCAAGCTAATGCCTTTCGAGTCGGTCGCCATTAATCAGATTCGGATCGGAATGAATTAACTCACCGACCACAGGTCGACAGCCAAGACAACCGATGCTGCCGCTGCGCTGAAAGAAAGGTGCTCGGCCCCTCGGAAACGGGAGATGAACGCCGCGGCCACGCTCCATCACTCACGGAAGCTGTCGTGGAACAGGGAGGTGTGGGTGGGGGTTATGGGTTGGGGGGGGCAGGCCCAGGGCTGCCGAATCATAAGCAATATGAAAATATCCTTCATGTGGTTTGTAAAGCTCAGCCTTCCTTACTGCAGCAGAAGAGGGAGTCATTTGTTAAAGAAGAAAGAGGTCCTGCAGAGGGTGTGCAAGGCTTTGGGCTGGAAACATTTCCGCAGCACTTTAATAGCCGATTTGGATGCGTCATTCAGGCTGTGTGTCATCTCTTGGGGGCACGAAGGAGAGTCTGCTTTTAGGTGTATAAGCAGCCACCGATTTAGCGCTCGCCAAAAAAAACCGTTTCCACGCGAAGCTCTGAAGCAAAAGAAGAAACACCGCACCATTGATTAGTACAGTGGGTGGTTCGGCCCAGCATGAATCACGCCTCCAGCATGTGAGCTACAGCTGCCTCCATCACGCTCCACCACCCAGCAGCATTTGATCAACTCTTTAGCTCAATGCTCTTTTGAGCAATTTAGAGAGCGCAGGCTATAGCTAAAGGCCAATGTGTCTCAAGCGATAAAGAGGGTGATGATCAAACTGATGCCCTTATGGAGTTCCAAATTCAATCAGGGGTCCACGATGCCTGAGGCCAAGAAGTGCCGGTCACTGTCACGTTCTCTACGGTGGCTCTGTCAAGGACAAAATCGGAGATAGACCAGAACGATGGAACCAGAGGGCAAGAGCCAGTGTTTCTCATGAATAGAAAGTGTTTTTTTTTTTTTTTGTGTGGTGAAAGTTCTGATAAGAGGTCTCACAGCTCCATGGCAAGGCAGAGCGAGACCTAAGGTTTGTGATCACTGGTCCTTTGAAAGTGCGGGACATTAAAGCCCTGTTTGATAGCACCTGCAGACATCAACCTGGCTACGGTTTTAAAGGTGGTGTGTGCCAAACACACATCTTGGTTTAGCTGGGACTTGGACGGTTTGATGGTAAATGACATAGAAACCCTTTTCACTCCTTGTTTTCATTTTCTCTGCCAATGTTTGTGCCATTGATGCCTCGCTCTCTCTCTCTCTCTCTCTCTCACTCCTCCATATCATGGGCATAGGATGCCTCGATGAAAAAGAGAGTTTGAGCACCTTTGCACTGAATGCAAAACTTGACATGGTCGATTGTAAAGTCTAAACAAAATATGCACTCTGCATTCCCATGAAGTATTAATAGGCATGCTGTTAATCAAAGTGGTTACATGGAGAAGAGTTTTCTGCTGACTGGAGTTGTAGGAAGAGAAAGACCTGGGGGGGGAAGGTTGGCATCCATCAATTCTCCTCTCCCCTGCTATAAGATGTCAAACACAGAAAAGAGTGATCTCTCGCTCTCCTCAAGCTTCTACTGCTCCATTAGTAGCACACACGTTGTCTGGCACCGTAATGGTTGTGGCCTGCTCTTGTCAAGGTCTGTTTTGATGATGTGCTATGTAATTGATGGTGGCTTGCAGCCTGTCAGTTTCAGTAATTACTCATAACAGGGCAACAACACAATAGCCAAAAGGTTTCACTGGAGAGCCTGCAGGAAGCCTCCTGGTTAGGACCAGTAGAAAAATCATCAGCCATTGTTTGGATGGTACAGAAACCAATGATAAACCTGTTTCTTAGGATGAGAGAATACTGCATCTATGTGTTTCTCAGTACAGGTTGTAGTGGAAGGAAAGTGCCAAAGACAGTTTGCCTGACTTTGATGCAGCAGAGAAATGTGAAACTTCTGGGAGCATCTAATATTTGTTAGCAACTGTCTTTGGCCCATGACACCTCCTGATAAATCACCTTATGCACGAGTCGTCTTTTTGCACGGGGCTCGTAAGTGGGGTGTTAGGGACACAGAACAAATGATGCTTTTAGAGCTGAAGTAAGCATAACAGTTTATACAACAGACTCTCAGTAGCACAGCGCAATTTAATTCATGTCTGCTGCTCTGGTCATTGCCAGGACATTTTATACGTCCAAATGTGAGGACAAAAGGTGACCATCTGATGAACAATTTATCTTAAAATAGCACCAAAAGACACTTTAAGCACCCAAAACAATTTAAGAACTCAATGAATTCATGACAGGAAAATAGCAACAGTGACATTTTTTGAGGAAAATTTGGTCTGGACATGGAATTGAATGACCTGATATATAAACTGTTTCTTAAAAATAGTAAAAGTAATTGTAATAGTGATGTTAATATTGATGATGATCATGAAGACAACAATTATGATGATGAAGATGAAGAAGAATTTATTATGGTCCTCTGACACAGAGCATAGAGTTGTGTTTATCTCTTCAAAGCAAACCTCCATGATAGTGTCACTTCAGTCCGTCTAATTGTTGATGTTCCAAACCTAATGCGCGCCCGGTTTTTCACCTGCTCCGAAAAACGCTGCCAGTGCACCAACAGTCGTGAAAGGTGAAGGCAAGTCGTGTGGCAGCATTATTTATGTACCTTCTCTGCTTGCTCGTACTGCTCGTGACCTCCAGAGCGTGACGATGCACCAGCCTCTTGCCACCCACTTCGCTCCCCGTCTGCTGCCTTTCCGCTCTGCTGGAATCCAGTAAGAAACTGAAAGCCCCTTGGCGTACGAGCCCAAAATTACATGTATGAGGCCAAAGGGTTATTGTTGCCTCACAAAGAGCGATGGCATTTTGTACGGTAAAACAAGCTTATCTTCACACATACCGACGAAGCCGACGGAGAAGAGGGGCGTGAGAAAGAGAGAGAGAGGCAGCGTTTCTGACCTAGATAGAGAGGAGGAGGAGGAGGAGGAGGAGGAAGAAGAAGAAGCGATGAAGATGGGCCAGGGTTGAGAGTGCTGCTGGCGGCCCCGAGCTCGAGATCAGCTGACAAGGAATGGCGAAGGTTGATGTCTCTTTCTGAGTCGGCCTTTCCACATCTCTTCCTCTGTCTGTCACGCTGTCATTGTTTGTCTCTATTTTTCCCTCTCTCTCTTTATTTGTTTATGGATCTCTCTCTTCTTCTTGCCATGTCCTTTTATCTTTTTTTTCAGTTTCTCGGTCTCCGTCTGAGTTACACTCATTCACCCCAAGCACTAATGTGGCCTTGTAAACAACAGAGATGATGTGTTTGCTCCGCCGGACTAGAGAAAGACACACAGAGACAGTGAGGGATAAAGAGAACGGCTCAGAAAATTAGAAACAAAACAATAAAATCTAAGCAAAAGAAAAGCCAAAACCTGAATCTAAGCTTTTGACGCAGCAAATTACAGCGTTATGTCACCCATTTGAATAAAAACAAGATTCCTTATTTTGCTCTCATTCTCTAACCGAATGGATCTATTTATAGTTTCTGTTAGCAGTATTACCCTCTTTGTAACACTCAGCTCAGCAACACACAAGTGGAGAGTCAGTTTATCCGAGTTGGTGACCTTATTTGAAATCTTGCTTGGCCTCCACGGTGCATATTTCCAAAAGCTATGATTAAAAGATAGAGACTGTTGCAGGAAAAAAATGTCAAATTGCATCAACTTCCAAGAGGCTACAGTGGGACTTTGCCTCTATTTACTGAGAGTCTTATAATACATGCGTAGATTTCACTTTTTTTGTTGTTGTTTTAGTTTTAGGCTGATAGGAAAGATTTAAAATAGAAGTGAAGTAATATTATTATACACATTAATATATAAGTAAGTAAATGTACATCAATGTGTAAGTATAGCGCTGGTACAACGGTAGTTACGAATTCTAATAGATTATGGCTATGCATATGATGGTACACAAATGCTCACCACTTGGAAGATTTGTTCTTCAGTTTTTACAGTTCTTAGCACAGTTCTTTTATTCAGAATAAAAGTTAGAAACTTTATATTATTCATCATCAAGTTTTAAGAGTTTCCAAGGCAAAGGTGCACTTTGTTAAATGGGTTGCAAGCTAAATGGTCTGTAGAGATCTTAGAGACTGCTTTTAAGCTTGATTTATTTTATCAGCAAATTGTTTATTTTTTATTGAGTGACTAACCAAGTTGGTAATTTAGGGTGACAAAATTAATTACAGTCAATTACATAAACAGATGGTCGATTCTGTGGTAGGGAATGGGCGAGTTTATCATTAACTGTTGTCATGACACTTATCCAGTAATTACTGTGGTCTGTGCATGTCCAGGATGGTTCATTGACTGGATAGGATCATCACAGATAACTTTTAAATGAGGTCCATGATATTTCTTTGCAAGATTGTGCTATTTATCAGATTTTTTTCCATTTGCTGTGGGTGCGGGAAAGTGTTTTTTATTGTGTGTATGTAGGAAAAGTAAAAGCAAATGTTCAAAAGTTTTGATGGTGAAAATGAGTGCCCCACCTTACTAAAACATTAACATTTTTCTAAGATGTGGCTTACAGTGTTCATACTGAATTTAATGATCCAGTAGTTGTGTGTAGGAATATTTTGGAATATCTCGGCAGCCAGCTGTATTAAAGTCCATATGCAGTGCCTTTATCTGGTGATTACATAGCTGCGATATGATTTCAGTGTTGCCCAAAAGCTGTTTCTGGCAGTGATGAGATGTTATTCTCCTGAGAACATTTCTTTGTTGTTCGATTTCAATTCCAGCTTCGTGGGCTGAGTTGTTGACAAAGGCCTAGGTTTACAATAAAAGTGCAGCCCTAACAGATACAAATCTGAAACTGATTAGCTAGATGTGCTAGACATGCTGTTATTGATACTTCATCCTGTCAGAAACTAGGAGGCGCATGCTGGGAGATTATTCGAGACCCCAGAGAGCAGATGGATATCTGCCCTTGCAGTGTATTTCTTCATGGGGCCCACAGTCAATTTTCAGGGCTTGGTCTTTATCAAATAACTTCATTAAAAATGAAACGGGTTGTTCAGCTCTGAGGAGAAATAAGAACAGAAGCATATATTTGTACAGTCTCAACAGCATCCTGTATCACACTCTTCCAAACGAAAATATTTCAAAGAAACTGTTATTATCATGAATAGTTTAAGGAAAATACCAAATGTTTTCTAAATATCGCAGAGATGGAGAACAATGTTACATAGTGTTGAAGTGAAGTGCAGAGGCAGAAGTTATTTAGACCAGGGAAGCGTAAAAAAAAAAACAGCCATTGCTTTTGTGTTCTCCTTCTGCTATTTGCTACATTAGAGTAGGAGGAAGCTGTGAGGCTCTGCTGTAACTTAGGGGAGCTTTAGATTACAAACACAGAGGTGCTATGATAGGACTGCAAAAGCTCTTCAGGTTTAGCCTGTTGATTAGACGTGGGCAAGACTTTGCAAAGCAATAACCTCCAGTACAGGGGATGGGTGGTGAAACTGGATGATGGGCCAGAGCAGAAACAGTGAGGAGCCATGCCAGGAAATGAATGAGCATAGATTATCTTTGTCACTTCCAGGAGGCCCCGATAAAATTCAGTCCTTGTTTGAACTATACCTCCGAAGATACCCATAAGAGAGAAGCTAAGCTACATCATTTATTTCCTGTTTCTCTGAAGAGAATATCACTGTGGACTGAGGAAAGTTGTTTGCCAAAAGTTGTTGCCTGTGGGCCTGCAGGACTCTTCTTTGATACAGTAATATATTAGAGAGGGTTGTCTTCCTGTTCTACTGAAAGTAGGTCATATTAGGCCTGAGGTAATACCTCACAATATTGTTCCATACAGGTTTCTTCTCTATACCATTTAGAGGAATATTACTGGAAACAAATTACTGGAGTTATGGGTGAGGTGGGGAATTGCAATGGCCACTTTTCAGCACTGAGTCAGACACTTACATGAGGTCTTATTTATTCTGTGTAGTCATATGTGTTTTGTTTTGTTTTTTTAAAAAAAACACCACTGACATTTTTAGTAAGATTATAAATGTAATAAATAAATTTTGAACTTCAGTCATGCAGTCTCTTTATCTCCTTTACCACTGTTATGTTTTCTGTAAAAAAAAAAAATACTGTACAAATTGTGATGTTTATTGTAAAAATGAAATTAATTTAAAAAAATTTTAAAGAGTTTTGCAGGAATATATTAAAAACATGTTCATTTTTTTAACAGTTGCTCTTTAAAATCCTGTGGTCACTTGTATATGTGCAGTTGGGGCCAAGGCCTTACATGATGGAGGAAAATAATGTGAATAATGTCACATAAAAACTAATTCTGCCTAATTAGTTGAAATGTAATCACTCCATGTGGCTAATACCAATGTGTCATCAATTAATTCAGCTTTTAATTAACTTGATAAACATTTCAATTGCTTTTGGGATGTTCACGTTTGACTTTTAACACCCTACCCATGTGCCATGCTTTCTCCAACGAGGCTCCGATCTGCAGGATGCAACTCCGAGTCGGCATGATCGTTTTGTTTAGGCCTGCTGCTCTAAACAGTCCCGTATCGGACGAGCAAGCCAAAGATTTGTGGGTTTTTGGGGTTTTTTTTTTCTGTGCAAATGGCATCCCCTGAGTATATTAGATTAAAATTGCTTTTCTGTCAGAGGGAATTCCATCTGTGCCAGTATTGTTCATCTTGAGAAATATCTGCATTGATTGTGATGTTTACTGTAATATCAGTTGTGCAATATCTGTCCTGCCTTTAGACATTATCGGAGCAAATTGAACAGGCTGGTCCAGCCAAAAGCATGTTTCATAAGTTTATGAGCACAGAAACATGAATGATGCAGCCAATGAGTCAATATTAACGAGATTATGTCTTTAACTGGAAGTACATCTGGAGACTGATAGACATATAGATCAAATAAAACAAAAAATACATTTTACTTCCTGCAAAATGTGTATCATATTAGTGTATGAATAACTAATAAGCACAGAACATGTCTTAAAATGAAGAGTTTTAGTTGTCTAGTCATACAATTACACATTTATAGATCTGACATAAAAAGTGACCCAGAATAATATTGCAACCATAAACACAGTTAGACTCATATGAAAGACTCACAGCAGGTTAAAAGACTGTGCTGTACATTGTTGTATTTGTAACCTTCCTTTTGACAACTTAGCAGTAAACTTGTACTGTAGACTAGAAGATCTCTTAGGGGTGGAATGAATGATGAACTCACTCTCTGTAAATCTTTGCAAACCTGCTGGCCATTTTTTATGATTTTAGTCATTATTACTAATACCTTAGAGGAAATGAAGACTTTCACTACAGTTCTAGTTCATTTGCTGAACCAGAGGCTCTGAATCAGAAATCAGCATGTGTCTTATACCATCTTGCCAGCAGTTTGTAGCATAATTAAGGTCTAGCAGAGCTTTGACAAGTTTGATAAAAATTGCTTCTTAAATAGATGGATGCTTCCCTGTTTGCTCCTGTTTAAATCTATATTTCGACATTTCAATCTTTATTTATATTGTAGTCAGTTTTTGTGTGTATGGGTGTCTCTCAGACAGTGTTGATTATAATGCTATCAGACTTCAACTTTACATTTTATTTTGCCTTCTTTATAAACACTTGCCTTTTCCAAAGATTAAAAAACATAAAAATGTTTTAAACTTCCACACTTTTTTTTTACTGTGTGGCACATTCATCATAGGTGCCTTAAAGTCAAAAAACCCTGCAAATAAATGGGACTTGCAGCTCTTTGCAGTTAATCTTTCACAGTCAGTTCCATCACTCCTGGATCCGTTGCCTCTAGGACAGGAGGGTCTTGTCCAAGCCACTCTAGTGAAGCACTGAAAGCTAAGGAGTGTTAGGTGTGACTGCATCAACTCCGCCACACTTGAGTCTCGCTCCGTTTCCTCTTTGTCATTCAGCTGCGTTCATGATTATTTCCAGGTAATGATTTATATGCACTTAGAAATAAGACGCTCAATCCTTTCCTTTGAAATTTGCAGTTTCTGCCCGATAAGCTAGAATGAATCTTTGGAGAGCTGTAGAAAATGCACTTTCTCACTTTCCAAGCCTAAAGCTAAAGCAGCAAGGTATGACAGCTTCTCAATGTTTTTGCTGGCTGCTTTTCATTGTTTTTGTTTACATTTAATAGACGTTAAGGAAAATGTATGCGTTGGCGTACGCTGATACAAAATTTAATTCAAAGTACAAGCAGCACCATGGAGAGCTCCATAAGCGTGCTTTGAAGTTCTGGGCGCTAAGGAACCTCATCAGCACCGCTTTCTTCTCCAGCCCACACGAGGTTCATATTTAATATCTTTGCAACACCAGAAATACACCTTCCTCAGGCCTATTCCAAATATTATTCTATATCCCTACTTAGCAGACCTGCACAGAACATACCATCTGTTATCCATGTTCTGTTATTATTAATTTATTTATTGTATACTAATATCATATTTAACAAGCACTGGATCCTCTTCCTCTGCCCTTTTTGAGTGCATTGCTTGGAGATTAAGTGTATAATACTGAATGCATAATTAGCATATTTTGTTTTTCTTAAACTGATGGTCAGAATGTTTTCTCTGTGTGTGTTTGTGTGTGTGTAGACAAATGTTTTCTGATAAGCTATTGGAAAGCTACAGAAAAGTTGGGTACACAAAGGGAATGTTAATGTTCTTTGGTTCAGTGATCTCTATTGTTATTTTATCAGTGTGGTCATTTTAGATTAGGAGCCTGTAAGAAAGTGTGGGGGCAGGTATATATATTTGGGACGCTATTAAAAACATTTGGGTTAACCCAGAACATATGGGCCCCAAGGTTATATGAGGACAGTATTTACCCAGACAGCATGGGCTTCATCCAATTTATTATGTCTGCTGGACTTTTTCAGCAAAGCACTCTTATGTGGGCTAGCGGAATACCACTGTCTTAAATCTGAAACCCAAGAAATCTATTTTTATTAGATGCCATGGGATGTGGAAATACTGCTTTTTAATGCATGCCTTTACAATGTGAGACACTGAGAACACTGATCAAAAGTGCAAAAGTAGTGTGTTCCAGGTATGCTAATAAAGTTTTCACACAGGTCAGATGGGACAAAAAAAAAAAAAACAACATCACCCACATCGCTGACCTTTTCCACGGTGGCACCTTCAAAAGCTAATTAGTCAAAGGTTATCTTTAGAAGCCATTTAGCTACAGGTGCTAGCGTCATGGATATTAGTAAAATTGTACTGGATTTTTTTTTTTTTTTCCAAATGAAACAAAACTATATATTAGTTTTAAAACTTCATGTATTAGTATATGGTATTTGGCATCGATTTGCCTTCAGTATTTTGAATTCATTTGGATGAGCTGCTTTCAATAGGTTAAATGCCGTTGTGACGGTGGCTTCTCCATGCAGGTAGTCATGTGTGGACTTGTTTACGTTCTTGATGTGTTTTGTTGTGTTAAGTATTGTTATGTATCTTGTTATGTTACTCCACCCCTCCCTCAGATGGTGTGTGTTGTCCATCTGTAGCCACACCACCTGGGGATTGGTATGTACTTACGTCATTCCTTATTTAAGTCTGTTTTGTTTCTCTGACCGTTGTCAGTCATTAATGTTATGTTGGGTTCTTTTGGTGTATTTATGTTTGATTTTGTTTTCATTCATTTTGCTGTTCAATTTACTTCCCTTTCTTTTAGGCTGAACGTTCTTCTCCTGTTACAGCCGAACCATTTTAACATTTTTATACAACATGTCCTATGTAGACCTTCATTTTTATTTATTTTTTAATTATCTAAGCCTTTATGATGGGTTTATTCGGCCACAGTTAGAGATTTAAAACTCTAAAATTCCTTACTGCTTGTAGCAACTGGATGATTGTCATTTTATGAAAAACTTCTCAGATGTCCTAATCTTTTCACCCTACAAGGAACGCTAATTAAACAGGGTACTTAGGCTGTTGACTACATTTATCATGGTTGTGGGGCAACCATGTGAAATCCGTGCCCACGTGCACATCCGTCCCACCGAGGAACCGGAGCATACAGCGCCCCCAGCTGCCGCAACAGCTGCCGTGCTGACGTGAGCAGAAAGGACAACGAGTCCTCGCCTCAGAGGCAGGGGAGGAGGCAGGTGAGTGGAGGTATGGGGCGGCTATGTGAAATGGCCGATGGCCGGATCCATTGTGTGGCCCGGAGTCGGTGGCCACCCTCCAGCATCCCCGCCACGAGCTCCAGCACACCAGATGTTGATCATGCCGGGTGTAATGCATTCAGCCATACTCCAAGTTTTCTATGAGGCCCCACGTGCCCTTGAGGGCAGGCTGGAAAGAAGGAAGCTCTTCTGAGGCAGCGCTGCACATCTTGCGAACGAGTACTTTCAGCCAGAGTAGCGTTGGAGAGGTCACGGGCCTCTCTAAGTCCAAGTCTAATAACATAATAACATCTCTTAGATAGCGGACTTGGCGAATGTGGCAGTTGAAAGAGAGTAGAGCAGGGAGTAACGTACAGAGTTGTTGAGGACAGTGTCCTTGTCAAGAAATGAAATCTGGGCCACCTCAGCTGACCCATCTCTCTGGGGAAGGAAGTCATGGAGCCCCTAGGCTGTTGAGAGTTGCCGCTGCAGCATGATCTATTGGTCATTCAAGGCCGTCAAACCTCTGACGGCGGCGTTTATCTCTCGGTGAGGAACAGCACTTTCTCCTAGGAGATGCTTTCAAGTGATTCTGATAAGGAAGGGGAAAAAATATGGTCAAGGACTTCTCTGAATGGCTCAATTAATAGTTCAGTGATCGGTCTCCCATTAAATTTAATATTGATCCTAATGAATCGTTATCATTGCAATAGCATGAAATCACCTTAAAAGTGTCGGAATTAATGCGTGCTCATTCTTATACCTCACACTGAAGCTCAAAGGGAAAAAAAAATCTTTCTCTGGCATGCAAGATGTATGTGGTGTCTAACAGCTTGTGACCGTCCTCTATTGTTTTGCGTAAAGCGTTCCAAAATTAGAGCTGCCCTGATGTATGTGCTGTAGGGAATTTGCGTAGTAAATCACCAGCTCTTGGTGCACCGCAGGGTTGGTGTTTATTATGGTTTCTCCTCCCTCGATGACACGGTCACAAAAAGAGCGAGAGAATTGACCTACCAGACCTCCTCGCTACCTTACCGTGGTGTGTTAGAGTGGCAGAGAGGAGAAAGCAAAGTGTGTAATGAACAAACCCACAGTCACAGGGGCATGGCGTGGGTGTCTCAGCCTACGAGGAGCAGCTTTGTTTAAAAGGGTTAATTATGAGGTGGAGGGTAGAAGGCTGTGGATGAACAGAGGCCTCTGGCATACTGGGCGGGAACACTGACACACCACGTCATGAACCTGTTAAAGCTCATCAGAGCTCTGATTGTTTAACTGCAGCTGGTTTCCCTCTGCGGAGGCCCTGTACTCCAAGCTAAAAGCATGAGACAACCAGGAACATCAAAAGAGGCTGAATCTCTATTCTGTTAGCAAAATAGGTCAAAATAGGTCCCATGATTTTGGGAGCGCTCATTAAGCGAATAGAATTAGTGCTGACTAGACTGATTGACCATCGACTACAGACTAGAGTGGGTGATGAAGAAGAAGAAGAAGAAGAGCTGGAATGGTTCTCCAGCCATGTATTATTACAACATTCTCCAAACGTCCTTGCTAAAATATGCAGAAACATCCAAGGCAAGTCTGCAAAGGGAATGAAGAAGTTCCACGCTGAATCAGTGTTTTAGCTGCTTTGATTCGAAAAGCTAAGTCACTTTCTGAGGGGTGTTTCCATATTTAGTCCACTTCATAGCAAATAAGCGTGGGCATTTGAAACTCGGGGAGCTCTATCATAAATCATTATTCATAAAGTGTCGGCCAGGAAACCACAGCCCCTCCGAGGAAGAGGCACCGACTTTTCTCCCTGCCGCTGTCCAAAGACTCGTGAGGCTGGCCGCGCTCCAAGCCCCAGTGGAAAGAACCTATTGACGGGGGGAGAGAGCAGGCACTGTTCCCTGCTTCCTGTGTGCACAATACTCACAGAGACACTCGCCCCCGTCTTAGAGAGGTTTTGGAAAAGCCGAAGTGAAACTTTCTTGCCTTTATTTCTGAATTTAAAAAAGCTATGAGAGGAGCTGTGGGGTTTCTTGCGGGCCCTGTAATGGACCCTTGTCCCGTCACCACCAAGGCCCAGGTGAGAAGCTGAGAGAGTCTGCAGGTCCAGCCAGGAAAGAGATAATAAAAAGGAATATCAGCAACAGACTGTTGGTTTGTTGCTGTGGTTTAGATGCCAAACATAAGCAGGTGAAGATCCCCCCACCTTCCCTTCTGCTGTCTACTGAAGGGTGAAAACAGGACCTCTGCCGCAATGGAATACATTACGAATGTTTAATAGCAGAGGGATATGCTAGCCTGGATTATTTGTCTTCAATTATGCACAAGGGTCTCAAGTAACACGGAAGGTCAAGTAGTCAATGTATATTCAAGGGTTATGACCAATTATGAAGGCATTGTTATATTGTTTATAGCCATATGCACAGCAAGGGTGCATGGATGGTCAAGTAGTTGATGTATATTCAAAGGCTTTAATCAATTATGAGGTCACTGTCACATTTTATTAACCTGTACGCACAATAATGACAGCAATCAAGAGAACTGTTAACTTATTTAGTAAATTCATGGTATCAAGTTCAATATAAAAGTTTAGATCTTGCAAATGTAATGCTAGAATATTGTTGTTAAATTGCATGCATGCCAATGTATGTTCTGCCTGAACCATTCAAAAAGCATGGTTGTGTGCAGCCGCTAAGGAAGACCTATTCATCCAGACACATTAAGTCTGCTATTCTTTTCTTTGTTTTAGGTCCACAACACATTAAAAGTGCAAATTCAGAGGTGAATTAAAAATTTCATGCTGACAAGAAAAAAACTGGGGGGAAATTTTGATGCACAGATGAAATGATGTGATGAAATTACTATAGCAAAAGTCTAAATTGCTGTGTTATATGGGTTCTTATTTTTTAGTAGTGGATTTGTACCAATTAATAGAGTGTTCTAAATTTTGGGAGTAATGTTTTGGAAAAATAGTTTTAACCATTTCTTTGATTGAAATAGATGGTTATGAAATGTAAGATGCCCGTGTATAAACTGATTTTATGTTGGGTGTTTAATATATGATTTCCTTTGATATTT